>JAMFTM010000152.1:0-89367 GCA_023522825.1 Diaporthe ampelina
GTGCGTTGTACCGAGGCCTAATTGGGCGGCGCCAATGCAACCTCTCCTCAGAGCCTTGCAGGAAACGTGGAATTTTGTCTGGTCGGACGATGCTGGGAACGGACGCGTATCTGGTTCATGATGGACTAAGATATTTGTTTATACAAGGTCTCCAAATAACTCAGAGCTGGAACAGCTGAAACGGAGCGGATTCGTCACCTGTGGCACAACTTTCAACTCGCACCAGGGCGGCAACACACGGCGCCCGTGTCATTCATTGAAACTCGCCCTATGACGGCTCTGATAGGTCTTTCGACATCTATTTTGATAACCAGGAAATAGACCTTGCGTCCTGAAGTTCCGGAAGAGTACGCGAGACTCGCTTGAGGGCAACACAAGACAAGAGATTATCTGGAGATCGGGGATTCGCACCCGCAAAAACGGAGGGTACACCCGAGTCCCATAGGATGACCTCCCAAAGGGTAACCTCCTATAGGATAAACTCTAGCCTCTTATAGGATAACCTTCTATGGGATGACTCCCTATGGGTATTTCCTCCTATGAGATAAATGCTTGGGTGGGAACCTGACTATTTTGTTTCCGAGTTACCTATGTGGGTGTACCCCCCGTTTCTGTGGGTGCGAATCCCCGATCTCATTATCTGTTAGACTAGATAAGTAGACCAATGCCTGTGAACTTGTGTCAGTACAGGTAGAGCTCTTACTGTTTACGAATTTTGAATAGCTAAGTCGGTGCGAGTAAAGATATAATGGAAGCGTATTAATACAAATGGTACATAGGTAGATGCTGCAGTCTTCGTGACGTCCACATGTCCTTGTAACAGGTGTTCCGGAATTCCATCAGATGGCGGAGATATTGTGACGCAGCGAATCGACCTTCACATTTGAGTTCGATCTGCTAGAAGGTCCTAGATTCAAAGTCGGACACATATTTAAATAATTTGAACAATATACCTGAATCTTTTCCATAGAAATATATTTCTGAACTTAGAGTACTAGGCTAGAATAATAATAAGTACTCTAAGGGATATAACTTTTAAAATAGGGCAAATATTATAAGTGTTCTTATACCCAACTAGGACTTAGAACGCCCTTCTCTTGAGTGATTCCACGGTCAGTGGTGGAACGTTGAAGAACGAATACTACTTGACTATTTGCCATCCGCCCCCACGTACTTCTTGCAGGACAATCAGTCTGTCTCCAAAAGGGAGGTCCAATTGCAGTAGGGGCCTGCCGCTGACCCTGGTACAAAGCGAGCATAGATTGCCTGATTTCTATCCTTGCTCTGATTCGTCTTTGACCGCGGCGCGCGGGGTACTGTATGCAGGCACTGCAATCTGACGTGAGAACCTCGCGCCCATAATGCCCAATGAATTTCTGCCACAGGTTCGTCACAATTTCTGTCCTACACTGTGAGATCTCGTATGCATTAGCAGATAGTAGCCATGCCCCGATACCGTTATGCCCCCCTCGCCACAGATACCGAGATCCGTTTGGTTACCATTCTGCCGGGAGTGTTCGAAAACCCGATCTCCATCGATATTGAGCATGCTCAACTTTTCCCGCCAGACGAAGAGGGTCGATCGTTACATCCTCCACTTAAGGAAATACGGGAAACACTCCCTGCCGGTTGGTACGCGTTCGAAACGCTTGAGGGACGAATCGTTTTTTGCGGCTCCGACGGGTCACGCTGGACCCACCCGGATCCTAATTACGACGAGTACGACTTTTCTCATTTTGAAGGACCGAGGACATCAGCTCTCAGATACGAAGCTCTGTCATATACGTGGGGAGACCCCGAGTTGTACGAGGAAATCTCAGTTGCGGAAGAGCATCAAACACATCCCCAGCGATCTCGCTTACGAAAAAAGCCTGAGAAGTCATATAAGAGGGCTATCGCGAAGTTGACAGGGAAATATCGACCAAGACATCTCACGGTCCGTCAAAGTCTTGCTGAAGTGTTACGGCACCTCAGGTATCCAAACGAGCCGCGAACAATATGGATCGACGCAATTTGCATCAACCAAAACGATACGGATGAACGTAACAACCAAGTCAAACGAATGGGCGATATTTACCAGTTTGCGCATAGAGTTGTTGCTTGGCTTGGTCCAGGATTTCCCGGATGCGACCTGGCATGTTCGACCTTAGAGTATCTAGGACGACAGGTGGACTGTAGTCGAGACAACTATCACTTCAGAGCTTATAATTGCAAAGAACCGGAGTGGTATCGATCCGATTGCGCCCTGCCATATGAAGACAACGAATGGGATGCAATTCATACCCTATTCTCAAGCCAATGGTTCAGAAGGGCCTGGGTCTTACAAGAGATTCAGCTAGCCAACCCGCAATCGGTTATCAAATGCGGTAAATACGAGATATCCTGGCCCTTATTCCGCCGAGCCGTTTTGACTATGTGGAACAAGAGCGAAGGCATTCCACCAAAAACTCGGACTATATTGGCCGTAGTGTGGGGAGTTGCTACACATGTCGGGGGACGGTTCGAAGATGTTTTCTGCGACTACCGCGATCGCCTCTGCGAGGACCCGAAAGATAAGATCTACGCTTTCATGAACCTAATACCTCCGAGTATATTCCGATCCACCCGGGTGGATTATAACCAGGAGACTGTTGGTGTTTACAGACAAGCCTTCCTGGCGTGTCGCAAAGAGACTCAACGCCTGGAGCTCCTACAATACTGCGGCCCAACTGATGCCGTGGAAGACAGCGGCCCAACATGGATACCTGACTGGACTAAGGAAGTAACATTCACTTGTCCTCGCAACGGCGGCTTTTCCTCCAGTGGTACCTCAATGGCGCGTGTTGATGTATTGTCCTCTGGGAAACTCGAAGTCGATGCCATCGCTATTACGTCTATACATAAAGTGGAAAAACCTGACTTTACAAACTTCATGGATGTGATTAATTACTTGAGAGCTAAAGGACTCCATCAATTAGAAACAACTATGTATCGATCAGAATGCACCTTGTTGGATGCATTTCTGTATACCTTCGCTCTCGGTTTCTTACAAGACAGATTTGAGTACACCGGTACTCTCTTACCTACGCTAGATGATCTCAGAAAGCTTTTCAGACGAATAGAAACAGAAAATGGCTCCAATAGCGACATCCAACAGGTGACGATGTTCTGGCAGACTTTGGTTCAGCAATATCTACTTGTATCAAGAGTGTTCTCTACAATGGAAGGGTACATCGGTATATGTAATAAGAATTTGAAAGAGGGTAAGCGTACCATCCCCATCTGCGGAGTAATAAAGTGACCAATGTCAGTGATCATTTAGGAGATGTGATCTTCGTTGTCTTAGGATGCAAAGCTCCAATGGTGCTCAGGCGGACTTCTGAGGGCCCGTATCAAGTGATTGGTGACTGTTTCGTTCACGGAATCATGGACGGGGAGGCCATCCTTGGACCTTTGCCAGGCTCGCATCACATCGAATCACGAGATGATGCGCTCGATTTTGAAGCCTTCATCCCTGTTTATGTTGAAAACGTCACTCAACGCGTACAGCGCGAGGACCCTCGCCTGCAAAACATTCCGTTGCCACCAGAGTGGGAATCGTTTGAAAAGGAGAGGACGCGAGATGATCCGCTCATTTACAGGATGTTCCGGAACAAAAAAACAGGAGAGGTCATCAATTCCGATCCCAGGCTCTTCCCTGAAGCCTTGCGGGAGCGAGGGGTGCCGGTCCAGCGGATAGCATTGGTTTGAGAGACGGATAGGAAGGAAGTGAGGGTATGAAGGCTTCAACAGCCTTAATAGCTTGCGAATATGCTTCTATAGACCCCAATTATTTACTATTAACACAGATCAACCGTGTTGCAGGTGAGGCACAGACGATATGTAAAAGAGCAGCGTCCAAGGGCGATGTCTGCCTCCAAGTGGAGATGAGACGACTTTGTCCTTTCCCCGTTGAAGGAGAATTGACCTGATGCAAAGGACGACTACCTGATTGATAATTTTAGCAGCACACACTCAACAAGTGGGCTCGTGCTTGGTAGGGTGATCCCGATGGTACTAGTAGCAGGCGAGAATGGTGACTGGTTTTGCTCGTACCGGTTTCGTTCTGAATCCGCACCTCCAGGTATACATTCCGAACTTCAAGGCGCACGGTTTCTTCACACAATGGTAGATGCTCAATGACTCAGCTTTTTCAAAACAAACTACGATGCCAATGGCAACGTATAAGACTGTGCACGTGGCCTCAGCCTCGTGCCGCACCACTGTGGATCCCAGCTTAATAGAGGAATTTAAAAATATTAAATATTAAAAAATATGAGCTTATTTAACGTCGCGTAGTCACGACGGTGCGTTTCACAAAGTAGGCCGGGGATGGCCTGTTTTTACGTCCAGGGAACCGGAGCTTAAAAATATAAATAGTTGATGTGATAGACATAGAAAAAAGTCTCGGTCATGAGATTCTGGCGAGCTTTATTCTGGGACAGGCTTCCCAGAACTTGCCGAACTTTGAGGCAGTACAGAGTAAGCACTGCAGCGCGCGTACAGGTTATGCAGCGTGCCAGGTTCTCTGCAGGGACTTGCACCTCTACGCCGATAAGCAGAGAATGAGAGAGCCTTCTGCTGTTTCAGATATCAGACCTTGATGCGTTCAGCATCGAGGCAATCCAGGCAAGCTTTCCCTCGAGGGACAGCTAATAGACAGTAATTAAGATGCAGGGCTGGCCTGTGACGACACAACAGTGCAGCAGACAAGGCCTCAAAAGCACAGCTCTGTTAGGCTCACTCAGAGGTCTGTTATTTCATCACAACAATTTCACAGGACGTATCGCATTTTATTTCAGGGCAATCTAACTCTATGAGTCCCGTCATGGGCATATTCTTGGTTATGCAGTCGAAATGCATCGCCTTCCTTATGCAAACTCTTCACTTGGTGGATCTGACCACGGTCTACCTGCGTACTCCGGAAGCCTGTGAGAGAAGAAGCGTATCCCCACTGGCTCAACTGAAAGCTCAGAACGACCTTGGCTTCGAATGGCTTCACGATACTCGTGTCTAGTAAAACCCGGGAGTCTAAATCTCTAGTCCGGGCATTGAGCTTGCTTCACAGCGTAGAATTGATCCAGCGCTCTCACGAATGCCATGAAGTGAACAGTCAGCCCAATTGCCATCCCCACATGGAATAGCTGATGAGATTGGCCCCAAACGTCGAAGGCACCAGGTTTCCATGTTTCAGTCAAACGCACCTGTTTCATAGCCAGGGATATCAGTCGGGCCGCAATTCTCTGATTCGAATAAGTGGAGGGAGGATATGAGAAGGGTGGGCATGAGCAGAGAGGGTGTAAACAGAAAGGGCTTGAAACTGACTGCATAGATTGTCACCGAGGATAGGTAGATGAGAATGGTCCAGACGTAGAATGAGGCCCCATACTCGGCATTAGCCCGTGCCCAACCGACCTGGAAGATCTTGATTATGATGGGATAGAACGCTGAAGACGCCATGACAGAGAAGACGAAGCCACGGAGAGGTCGCATCCTGGGGGCCTGGAAAGACTTGGAGAAGAGGGCTGCGAGCCCAGCCAGGAATTGCGCGGTAAGGTCGACCTACAACAGGCACCCTCACGGTTAGCTGACTGCCTTTCCAGTTCATTTGCGCCTGGCGACCAGAGTCAAGCCTTCCTTCCCGATAGATGACTCACGATGATCCATGTGAGCTTGACCTTTCGTGAGGCGCAAGGAAAGGTATACCACAGACCCGGTGGGAAACACCCGGCAGTGACGGTGAGGATGCCCAGGAAGTCGAGCTTGAGACAAAACAGGTGGGTCGCATGTGAGTGGTTCGCAAAGACATGGTAAGCGGTCGAAAGCAAGTAACATACGGTGCCACCTAGGAAGAAGAGGAAGAAGACGATGGCGTCGTCAGAGCTGGCGGCAGGGTAATAGTCCTTGACATAGAAGCTCCACCAAGAGCCGAGAAGGACCATCCACACGGCGGCAAGGAAGTGCGAGTAAATATTCCCAGTTTCGTTGTGGACATAGCACATACTCTTGACGCACTCCAAGTATGAGTTGGTCTCGGGCCGCCAGCCGGAGAGAATGTGTTCGTTGTCCTTGGCCCACTCAGGGAGCTCGTCATAGAGAAGCAGCACTCGGATCTTGGCTTTTTGGAGCAGGCCGGCCTCGTCTGAGGTGTCGGTGTTGGGCTGTCCCATGCCGTTGGGCTCGGCGGGTGGCTGCGAGACCCTGTGTCTCATGGTCGACGCCATAATCGAGGGCGATGCCAAGAGGGGGACAAATTGAGCGGCAAGCGCCAAACCACACGCCCTATCAAGAAAGCTGGCCGGTTGGCGGGAGGGACAAATCGAATTGCGAGCGAGTGAAAATGAATGACCGAGACAGAGGCAGGAGGGAGGAGGCCAGCCGGGGTTGTGAGGCAGGGCCAGGGGTGGGGGGGGGTGGGGGTAAGGAAGGCGGAAGAGAAGGGGGGACGCTTGGCGAATGTTCGGTTATGACGCCCACCCGGGCTGTTAATTCCCTTCCAGTTGGCCAAGCGAAGGGGGTGACCTATCGAGACCATTAGCGGGCAGCAGACTGCATCGAACAAGGATACTACCACAGCAATACATGCGAGAAACTGCCAGTGTGTCCTACTCGTAGAGAAGGGCAATGCAAGGGAGCGGCGCACGCACAGGCCCTTTGATGGCACCAGGCTTAATTGGCTCCAACGCTAGATGATCTTTGCCAACGGCCGAGATGATGGTGCGCAGAATGAGGCTCTGAAGCATAAGCGTTTGTTACTTGATCGAAATCAAGTCTGGTCGGTATTCAGGGTGGATTCCTGTTGGTTTTAGTCTGTGCCGCCCGCGAGGCCGACCACTCACCCGTTCTAAACCAGTACCAGACATATACCTGCATCACCTAGGATATCTTTATTTTTTCTAATCTTAGAAGTTCCTTGCTTCTTGTCATTCGACAAATTCGCATATTTGCGCCTGCTATGAAGAACGCAATCGGATGTCTACCCTAGGGTAACCTTTACCCAGCGTTCTAAAGGAGGGTTTTCACTCCCCAACTCGAATGCACGACCTACTCCCGGAGGTCGAAAGATTCGGGTATCATCTGTTCGGCATCCTTTTTCAAATCATCCGAGGTCTGGGTATCTGCTAACGGGTACGGTCACTTCCTGGATCTAGCCGTGGAAGCTCTCAGTGACCGCTATTCGCCGTCTTAACATGTTGTGTCTTCTCCGGTATGACTAGGACGTCAATTCTGACGCTCACCACCATGAAAATTATATGTACTATTCTGGTGTAGATGTTATGACTTCGGACAATGAGACCACCGGAATGACCGAAGGGAGGAAGCATCCCATTAAAGAAAGCTGAGTGATGGGATCATTAAGGTTTCCACATCAAGAGAGAGTCGCATAAATATAAGAGATTCTCCACAAAAGGCAAGAAAAGAAGTGACAATAAAGTGCCTAGACCTGCCTCCTAAAAGTCGAACCACCTGGACTGTGTGCTCAGGAGACCGTATCCTTCTTCCTAGGCGTCCAGTATATGTTCAAAGGACCCTTTTCCCAATTGAGAAACTGCCTAGCATCCTTCACCCAGTCTTTGCAGGCGTGATCCATCTTCATGTCATAGTTCCAGATGATCTTGGCCAAGATCAGGCGCATCTCAGCGTACGCAAGGCTGTCGGGCCAGTCAGCAAGTCTTCATGACAGGGCATATCGTTGTGATGAGGCTTTCGGCTTGTTCACATACTTCATACCGAGACATGTCCTTGGGCCGATGGAAAAGGGCATGAACATGGACTTGGCCTCGCCCGCGAAACGAGGATCACCGAGCCATCGGTCCGGAATAAAGGTATCGGGCTCCACCCAATATGCCGGATCGTTTTGGAGGGTGAAGTAGCTAGCGCTCACCTCGACCTAGAATCATTACACTAAGGCGTCAGTAGACGTCACCCCGAACAGAAAAGCTCTCTAGGCGAGAGGAGAAAGAATCAGCATGATGTCGGGTGCGTTCTTACCCCCGGTGGCAGGTAGCGGCCCAAGATTGTGTCGCCGTTCTCGCTTATAGTCCTTATCGCGTGACCGCCCGCGGGCGGGAAGATGCGCAGGGTCTCGTTGATGACGGCCTGCTCGTACTGCAGCTGGTTCACGCTCGTGAGGTCGATCTCAGCTTCGCTGTTGAAGGTCGTGCGAATCTCGTGCTCAAGCTTCGACAGGATGTCCGGGTGCGTGCACAGGAAGAACGTGGCTGCGGCTAGGCCTGTGGCCGTGGTTTCGGAGCCGGCTGTGACGAGGACGCTCGCGTTGGCGTTGATCTCGCTCAGGCTCATGCCGTCCTACCAAGAAATGAAATGTCAGGTCTGATATATCCCACTTGTCAGCGGAGCCGGCAGGAGGTGACTAACCTTCTCGCCATTGTGTCTAGTCATGGCGTCCATAAAGTCGGAGCGATCGGTATGCATCTCGAGTCGTTGCTTCACCTTTCTCGGCTGTAATGTTGTAGTGTTCCTCGGCCTTGCGCCTGGCTGATGCCGGGGTTAGTAGCATCAGGAAGCTTGAGAGAAGTTTCCAACGTCTTGCCTCAGCGGTGTAGTGTATCATCTTAAGTGCCTGAAAAAGCATTGAGATCCACGGGTGGTAGGCCATATTGGCCAGGCCACCGAAGGGCTCGCCGAATGTGAGATCGCCAATGATCTTTGGGCAGACAAAAGTCAGTGACCATCCTCCTCCTTTATCGTATTGCTTCCTCTTGCCGTATTCAACGGGCTTCATTTCGGGCACTCACGTCAAATGTTATCCAATTATACCAGGCTGCCATGTCGAGTGCCTTGCTCCCTCCATCGCCGTGCTCGCCTATGCGCTGAACCAGCAGATCCACGTACTTCATGATGAGTGGCTGCTGGTCGCGCATGGCCTGGGCTGTAAAGCCGTGAGCTAAAGCCTTCCTGTACCGCGTGTGGTTCTCGCGCTTGGACCCGATGATGGTGTCTCGAAGTGTCCCAAATGTCCTGTCGTGCTTTTCATTCACTCCGGCTCCCGGCTTGCGGTGCCCGGCTATCTGGGGAAAGGCTTCCGGCTGGCTGTAGTTGAGCCAATTTGGCCCGAGTCTGACTACCGGGCCGTATTTCTTGTGAAGCTCCAACGTCTGCTTATGGGACTCGCCCGATATCATCAGGAGCGCGCAGGGAATCTCGGTGATGGCCCATAGTTTCGGTCCTGGATATGAGCTCAGTGGGTGGAAGTACAGGTTGTAGACGGTGGTCCAGATGAGGTACACAGCAACCTATTTTTGTCTCCCTTTTTCAGTATCATGTGCAATGGCCACCACTGTGCAAGGCTCCAATATGTAGGGACTTACCCCGGCGCCTACGGCCGTTGGAATGAGCACAGTCGTTGGTACATGGCCAAAGAAGCTGGATGCGGTTTGGACGTTCGCCTGGAGACTCTCTAGAATGGGGGACATTGTAAAGGTTCTAGTCACAGAAAGCTGGTTGGGTGTGGCCAACTTGCCTCCTCGACCCCCCTCGAGGCACATTTGGTTTTAACTATCATTTCTCGGGGAGGCTGGAAATGCCGCAGCATTCATCCAAGGATGTGTTGTTCCGCAGCCGGCTTTTCCAGGTGATGTTAACGTGGTTGCCGCATGCTCCCCCGCATATGCCTCAAACAAAACCTTGCATTCGTACCCCACGGGGCTGGACTAGAGATCATAGCACGATACACTGAAGAGCTTTGCCTTTATTCGCCTTAATTCTATCAACTCTCCGTGCCAGATTCAGACCGCGGATCCTCAGTGGCTATTCCGAGCAGGCCCGTGTAGGTCCCGCAAGCCATTACCCTATCTATATCTACACAACATGCAGAGTCTCGCCAGTCGCCAGTTGCTGTTGG
The DNA here is from genome assembly GCA_023522825.1 of Diaporthe ampelina. Taxonomy (NCBI): domain Eukaryota; kingdom Fungi; phylum Ascomycota; class Sordariomycetes; order Diaporthales; family Diaporthaceae; genus Diaporthe; species Diaporthe ampelina. The sequence continues at coordinate 9,884 of JAMFTM010000152.1, forward strand.
CTGGGCCCTTGGCGTCCCAAGAGGAATTGAGGGTTTAGAGACCTGTCAAATTACTTTTTTATAAGGAAGAGGGTGAAAGGTATTTCGGACGAACTTGATCCTCCGTGACCTCGGGAGAGACCAGTTGACGTGGGCTCGGGAATTCCGACCCCTCCCCCACCAACTTCCCGACTAAATCACGAGAGTCACATAACGTTTGAACACCGAAGTTTCAATGCTCGATGTCGATGGCGCTTCGGGTATTTGAGAGTGGCGACAGCCCGACGAGTCGGACCACGAACTCCGACTACGAACTCAGTCATTTCCAATCCTTCTTGCAGAGTCGCCTCCCAAATCGGTTTGAATTTGTAATCTGGCGAAAAACTCATAGGGCAAGGCTATGGAAAATTAAATTTATTTAATAGCCCTCACCTTACCCCGTAGGTTAAGCTATTTTGGACATGACTTGATACTACCGCCAAGAATAGCAAGATGCCATTGCGACGTTTTACACTACCGCCTTCAACCACCGATCAGCCCTACTATGGAAAGCCGTACATAGTCGAGGCCTATGGTGGCGAGAATGTCTACGTGCCCACATCGGCCGGAACAACCCGCTACCTTGTGCCCACGAAGGAGTCCAACAACACCTTCACCATAGTAGGGGGTGCAGGTGTTGCCTCTCGCGTGCCGGTCCCGGTGCCTTTTCATTACCACAAGCAGATGCGTCACGACTTTCTCGTCTTGAAGGGACAGATGAAGGTGTGGCTGAACGAAGAGTGCCGGATCATGAGCCAAGGAGACTATGCAAGCGTTTCACCAGTAAGTTGCAGCAAGACCCACAAGGGTTGACGACGAGACATAGATGCTAACACATGAGTATGGCAGGGAACAGTCCACTCGTACCAATTCTTGTCTCCCCACACCGAAATCATCGGCATAATCGTGGGGGCGGCCTTTGAACCCTTCTTCCTCAAGATAGGCGACCATTATGACGGGCCCCTGTGGCCTGATGTCGATGACCGGGACCCTCACGCCATCCTGCCCCAGCGCGTCAAGGAAGCCGCCGAAGAGTTCGACGTCATCCCCGTACCGGGTTATAAGGCCGCGGACCCGAAGCCCTGGAGCGACAAGACTGACTCCCAGCCCCGGCCTGGCCCATACTTCTTGCAGAATTGCAGGGGGCCCAGCGCCGTGCTTGGCGGTACTGTAGTGCGTCCCCTCATCACGGGCGCCGAGTCAGACAACACTTTCACGCTTGGTACCATCGAGGGATCGAGCGCCTACAAGACGCAGATCCTCAAGGGCGGCTTCAAATTCTCCAGCGTTAACCATGCTCTCCACGTCTCGGATGGGTACATCCGGGCAACGGTCGATGGCGACACGGAGCGTGTCGGCCCTGGGGAACTGCTCTGGCTGCCGGCCGGGTCCGTGTTCTCCATTGACGTCGACACCCGTTATTTCAAGTCTTACATCTACTCGCAGCCTGGCGGCCTGGTTGATCTTCTCTACCAAGCTGGCAAGGACAACCCACACACTGGAATCAATTGTATGATTCCCGAATCACCTGCTCCCTTTGACCGGGAGAAGCTTCTCAATCTCAATTCGCAATTCAAATTCACATTTCAGTGAGGGAGGAGTGCGTTAGATGGTGAGGGCGAGCATAGCACTATGTATGCAAGTATTGCACATGTCATGACAGCAGTGAACCCGATGATATGGATCATAGGAGCTGAACGGTCCTCCTCTTGGATTCTATTTTTGTTCGTCATGTTGCAAAGCAGGCGGAATTAGTTACTGATAATCTCACGGCACTGTGGCCCGAGTTTTGCACCGAATTATGTGAGTTTTACGAGTACTGAGTTAGGTCTGTCTGCCCGAGGAAGAAATGAAGAAGAAACCTTGGAAGGTTGCCCCTCGGGCCTTGGGTCAGAAGGTGGGTTGGCAGCCTTATCGATAAGAGACATTGCAGGGAACCTACGCTGGCTGGTCTTAGACTTCGTTTGCTCAAACAGCAAGCGGTTTCGTTTCCAATCCCCCATACATAATTCAAACAGTAACACAGTCATTCTGCAGTCTTGAGCAGAGCCTGGCCCCATTCTTCTTCTCATCTATTTCTTACCACCTTCTTCGCCCGTCTCTTTACATTGGACAATCTTGAATATTCAAGACCGCGTCCTTATTCCAGCCCATTTGAGACAAGTGGAATCTGGACCGTTTGTTGAACAGATCTTGTGACCCAACAAAACGTCAACTAATACAACCGAGTTTTGATCTTACGAGAACACCCTCATCAACAGCCCACGCGTCTGCCAAGATGCTACCGGGCCCTCTTGTCAGTGTTTATCAGCAGTACAAGGACGACACGAATGCTGTGGCTTCTTGGCTTGCGTCCACAGCCAAGTCATGCGGTTATCCCGCAGACCTGCTCTCTGGAAGCTCTTCTCAGGCGCCCACCCCTGAGGCGTCCAAACGCCTCAAGGGAAAAGCCAGAAAGCAGGCGAAGGCTGCGGCTCCACAGTCACAGGGCTCCGCGTCGCGGCCCGCTCGCCCCGACTACACTATTGCCATCAAGGACTTCATTCCGCTCGCTGAGTTTGTGGCAGCATCCAAGAAGCCCGTCTCGGTCCCACTGGCTTTCGCTCACACACTCAACCGTGTCATTTCCGCGCGGTCTGGGTTTGGCGGTCGACTTGCTGACCTCGGCAGCGCCCCTTCTGATTCCGCCGATTCCAAGCACTCTTACTTTGTCGGCGTCCTTGAGCAGGTTCGACAAGTCCTAAAGCCACGAGTGCCACCCGCTTTTCAGGACACAGCCAACCCCCGCAACCCCTCAGACACTATGGACGAGGTGGGCGGTAGGTTCGCAGGTCTGAGCGTCTATGAACCGTCTGAAGAGTTCCTCAACGCCCCTGACATCGAGAGACCAGCCCCGGTCAAGGACGACAACGCCACATATGTTGCCGAGCCACTTCACGATCTGGAGGAGGCCCTTTTCGCCTATACCCTCATGATCAACGACTTAATCAAGATTCGGGGCCGAATTGGATGGATATGGGCTAATTATCGGGATGGTCTCTCCGAGCCGGCATCTGCTGCTATTGCAACGAATACGGCCTGCGATCTCGCCCGTAACCTGATGGAGGACATGGCGCCGATTTTCAAGGCACACGGAGGAGCAGTAGAGATCGCAAGCAAATTTTATCTATACCAGTGTATGGCCAACGGGTTCTCTCTCGTAAGTTGGCTTATCCTGTTAAAAGCATACGGCACAGGAGCACTGCCCCTCCCAATACTAATCAAAGGCCTACGCAGGACGAAATTACCGACTCTGCCAATGAGTTCAACTATGATACCTACGACGTCGCAAACGATACCTACATCATCCCGTTCACCATGCTCAGGAGCTTCCTGGTTGTCTTGGATCCCAAACACCTGCCGCTGTACAAAGAGGGCATGTTCGGTGCTTACGACCCGACCCGGGACTGGGACTCAATGTCCAATCAAGAAAAATTCCAACAGGATAAGGTTCTGATGATGGAGTTTTTCACCGAGCTTATGACCGTTGCTCGATGTATTCCAAGCTACCCTGTCTGCGACGAGTTCATTCGCGGCATGCAAGAGCTCGACCGCACCCGAGAAATCCCCATGTATCTGGCCTTCACGGCCCAAGTCTTCCTCGATATCCATCACATATTACGGGAAAAGGTTTACTCAGCACATGAAAAGTGCATGTCAAACATCGCAATCATGGATGAAGACCTCAGACTCCACCTAGATTTCCATACCAAGCTCCGCATCAACCACTGGCCTGCGTCGAACGACCAGATGATGAGGCAGCTTCGACAGAAGATCAAGGTAAACTCGCTGGCACACTTCGAGAGGTGCTTACACATTAGAATCTAATGAAGCTAGCTAACACTCTGTATTGTAGTGGGTCCAGGAAGATCCTGTGCACAAAGCCAAGGTGAAGGTTTTCAGTCAATCGGGAGTACCTTGCACTGCGCCCGTCCACCGCATTTTGAAATACTCCCCTGTGATCTCGGGCCTCATTCTTTACCATTTTCGCGCCGAGACATACGATGTGGGCCTCGCAGTGGCCAACGCATGGGGCTCGATCGCTTATCCGCTACACCTTCACAATGCTCTACAGCAAGAGAGGCTCCTGTCGCCTCCCGGATCTTCGGCAGAAACGTGGGAGGACATGAACCTCGCGCTGACGCTTCTGAGCGAGGACAGCTTTTTTGTCGGCGCCGAGCTACCCAAGAACCCGCAGGACTACTTCAAGAAGTTCTGCCTCCAGATGGGCACCACCGCGTCCTCCTTCACCAAGAGCAAGCACAAGCGTACGTGTAACCTCGAGAACCTGCTCTCCAAGAAGGGACCGCGCGGTATCAAGGAGGACTGCGCGCCCGTGTCGGGCATGTTCGTCGACCGTTATGTCCGCAACACGGGCCAGGTGGACTGGACACCCGAGCACGTCGACCAGATTGTCTCTTGTAGCCTCTTCGAGGAAGAGGGCAAGGAGGAAGACGGTACCCTCCTCATAGGCCAAATTGACGACCCGGAGAAGCTGCGTGAGCGCAAGAAGAACATTTCCGCCGGCAGGGCAGGCAAGAAGACGACGGCTGCCGGCGCCCGTATGCCTCCGGACCGACTCATCAGAGCTCTCACCCTCGCACTCCACGCGGAGTCGATTACGCTGGCGTTCCCTTACCTTACGCTGCACCGCACGGCCTGGCGCGTGCTTCGTGCGTTGCGGGAGGCCTGTGAGCCCTTACTGTTAGAGCGGTATGGCCCTGCATACATGGAGAAGGAGAGCCAGCTGCCATGGGTGGTTGGATGGATTTTCATGGCGTTGGTGGAGGGCGATACTGCGCTTTTTGTCAAGGCTGGCGAGGCTCTAAAGGAGCAGTAAGTATCCCAGATTCCCATTGATATTTCTCTCAATTCTCTTCCGGCTTGGGAGGCAGCATAGGCCGCCAGAGAAAGGGAAGCTAATTTGTCTTCACTGCTAACCATGTGCCTCTCATAGACTTAGACGGGGTGAAGGCGCAGAGGCGATGCAGAAATTACGAGCGATGGGATTTAACGTGGTGCAGGGTGACGGAGAAACCAGACTGTCTCTGGTGTAGGGCGCAGACCAGACCATCTGTCGTGAAAATTGGAGCCAAGACGAGTTCATATTTGCGTCATGGGGGCTTCGATCCTGATGAGGAGGGCAGCTTTCGCCATTTTCATGCCACGGAGGTTATGGTTATTTTGAGGGAAGTGCATGGATCTGACAGCACCTGACCTCGGAGGTGATGGGAACAAGAAAAGGAATGACTGAATGAAAAGTTAGAGAGAATGCAAATTGTCAACAAGTCAAAACAAAAATATCAGTGGAACCCATACCTAGGGTAAGCTACTAAAAAGAGCTAGGTAAGTGGATGTAAGAAGCTGGATGAGTGGATGCACGCTTAGCTTCTTCCGTGTTGGTCGGATCGACCTTGTTCAACGCGTCGCTCTCACCAACAACGTAATTCATCACTGGTCCAAGAACGACCTGGAGCCGCAATCGAAATATGCCTCGCCCGAGTCGTAATCCGGGCCTGCGACTTGAAACTCTTGCGTCCCATTCGGACCCCACCGTGCCACTCGTCAGCGTGTACAGACCCTCAATACGGCCTACTCCCGACTTCGACAACGACCCCTGCGGCATAGACGCCATACCAGCAGAGCCGCGCCCCCGACCCTCTCTGCAGGTCTATTACACCGCCCCTCTCAGCACTCCCGGCGAGCTGGAGACGGTCGCGCGCACGCTCGAAACAGTCGTGCTCGAGGACCGATTGATGACCTCGGGCGCTGACCACGAGCGCCTGGACGTCTACTCCCTGCCGCCTGCGACGACGACAACAGCCTCGGAGGAGGGGGAGGCCGTCAAGAACGAACCTTTGGCGGGAAACCTGGCCGAAGCAGATCCCGCCGTGCAGCGTTGTGTTGCTCACCAGCTGGCCGAGATCGCCGCACGCGAAAACAACGGCAAGGACTGGTACATCCAGCGCTACGACGTGCCCCAGGGGGACTGGCGACGAGCTATCGTTATAGTACGCACACCTGTGGACGAATGGGACTGGGACAGGGATGACAGGACTAGGCGGTGCGGATTGGTGCTGTCAACGGTCATGTTTGAGAACACCAAAGACGAGCCCGACCAGCATGAGGTGTGCGTCTACTCGAGCTCCACAGCGGGAGAGATCCGGGTGCTCGTCCATGAGCTGAGGCACGAGTTGAACTGGCAGCATAGCTTTGTGCAGTTCTTGGATTAGATGTCCACGGGTGGCCGCGATGAAAACACTCAAGCCAACAGAGCACGCTGAACAGTAGAAACAAACTTTCTGATAGGCAGCTCTCCTTGAGGAACCAGAGCCTTGACTCATGTCTCATCTTGGAGGCACTCTGTCTTCGCCCAATCTTCAATACCGAAATCCCATACACCCATGGTAGTCTCATAGTATTCACGAAATCTCTTAGCTTCCACCGAGTCCAGGCAACTTGCGAGTTGGCAGACATCCGCCATCCGGTATCGCTGGTCGCAAAAGTGCCAGCTCACGTAGCCGTGTATGAAGCCCAGTAGGGTCTCCCTGACCCCAGGGTCAAAGTCCTTCGGCATGCTGAGAAGCCGTTCCCCCGAGCGAATCGTCTCATCCGCCAGGCGTTGGAACGCGTCTTCAACTGGCATATCCTCGACATGTGCCCAGTTTCGAACGAGGTTGACTTGTTCACGAGAGTCGCCAAATTCCTTGAAGAAGGAGAGCAGGTCGTTGACCAAAGTCACATACGGCTCTATCTCAGCTATGATGCTCACAATTTGTTTGAATTGCTGCTGCGCTTGTTCGTCGAATTCTCTGGAGGGGAAAAGACTCCCGCCTACAACATGGCCCAGGCCGTTCATGCGGCGGAGGAAGCCTGGGAAGTTGAACGAGCCGCGGAAGCCGTGGAACTTGTACATCTCAATCCAGCAACCTTCGAAGACTGTGGGCAGGAGTATCATTTGGTCAGCTGCCGCACAATTAGATTGGAAAAGAAACAAAAAAAAAGGTGCGAAAAGAAAAGTTTTGCGTGGGAAAGTCACTAACAGTCAAATGTGCTCCGCATAATATTAAATGAGCAAAAGGGCCCATAATGAACAAGGAAATCGGGCAAGTGGTCATTCATATCGCGCCAGAAACCATGTCGTTGCGGCTTGCCATGGATGAGATCCCCAAAAAAGGATGCCATGCCATCGTGCGGGTTCTGGTTACAATCATCCAGGATGACAATGTAGACCCAGTATATGCTCAGCGCAGTGAGCTCTTCCAGGGTCAACTTAATCCAGCAATGAACTGAAACCTGGACGCTTGTGCGTATGATCGCCTCCAGCCGGCGGCCCGAGATGTTTTTGAGGGATTCTTTTTGCTCGCTCTGGGAGAAGTGCTGTGCAGTTTTGCTATACACATCGCGGAGGATGGCTAGGCGATCTTCTCGAGCGCGACTGGTATCACGATACTGAATGGCGTCAAGGAAGCGTACCTGGACCGTGAGATATTGTTCGAGCGGAAAAGATTGGATCTCGGTCTCCATGCTCTTATTGTAAAATGCTGTCAGGATTTCGAGCGTAGCGTGTTGAATAGAGCAAATTGTCTGGTATTTTTCTCTACCGACATTGGGGCGGGGGTGCTCATAGTTAAATAGGATGAAGGATCATAATAGTGGAGCCCTTGACACGGAAGGAAGCCTAATGTGGATATAGAAGCGTTGCATGTGGCTATCCCTGTGTAATAAAACAAATCGAATGGTGGGTGTCTGGATTTTGGGTTCGTGGAGAAGTAGTGAGGATGGGAGACACCTCGGCAACCTCATGCCTCCAGATCCCACAGACAGGTGCCAGCACCAGACTGAACTCTCATTTTCAGTGTTACAATTCGCATCAAAAATACAACTAAATGACATGCCGTTTCGTCACTTTGACTTGAATCTTGCCCTTGCCCGATTTTGGAAAGCCCGTCAACCGCCCGTGGTGTATCTGCACATCCTCATGTCCCGTCTCATGAAGCTCCATGTCATAAGTTGTGATCAACTTTGCTATGGTTAGGTAAATTTCCGCGTACGCTAGACTGAAACACGTGCGAGTTAGCCGACTATAATCGACACAGGAACTCCGGCGAGCTCGGGGTGGGTGAAAGGATCAGTGCTCACTTGATGCCTAAACACTGGCGGCTCCCTTTCGTGAAGGCGACAAGGAATCGCTTCAGCGACGGACTCTCTCCAGATGCATCAAGCCAACGATCAGGGTCAAATTTGTGTGGATCTGGAAACAAGCTCGGATCGAAATGTACAAGATATGTTATTGTGGAGAGCGGAGTCTATAGCCATCTATCAGCATAACTCCTACAGTTGAGCAACAAAACCTTCACGGGGATATTTGGGAATAGAGAGGGCCCCTAGGATTGGGGTCAGGGGAGAAGAACTAATGACCCATCACCTACGCCTGCGGTAATTAGATGCTCTTTGTATCGAATCGTCTTATCTGGATGATTTCGCGGTTGTCGGACCATGGGCCCGACAGAACATCGTAAGCCTTCTTGGACTACAGCCGTCTACTTATTGCTTCAGTAAACTTTGACCTCGAGCTAGCCTTTCACCCTGCGATAGATCAATGACTTACCAGAAAGGGCAGTTGTTCTATTTGGGTCATGGAGAATTGATAATCCTGGTCCAGAAACCTTGGGAGAGCATCAGCCAGCTCCTTCCGTAGCCGTTCCAAGTACGCTCGGTTGTTGAGGATATGAAACATTGTAACTGCCAAGGTTCGCCCAGTAGTTTCTGTGCCGGCGAAAATCAATGTCATACCCTCGTCGGTCATTCTGTCAATCGTTCTTTCTTCGGGGGGTAGAGTGCCGTTGTATAGGGCAGAGACTATGGCAGCCTCGCCATCCAATGTTTCTGGCCCTGCGTTTATTTCCGGCTTGTCGTCCTGCCTCGGACGTCCCTTGACAACTGCTGCCAGCTGCTCTCTGACTTCAAGACGAGCCGACTCCATCGAAGCGATTCCCGGATGGATGATTTGGAGAATAGACAAGGGGAAACTCCGGAGTATTTTAGCAGCTTGCGGCACAAACGTGGACCAGTGGTACCAGTTGATCAATCCGAGAATGCCGTCGCGCTGTGGAAACTTGAAATTCTCGACGTCGAGAAAGTTCCAGGAAAACCCAAACACATATGTCGAGATGACATCGCCTGTGAGAGCCCCAAATGCTGCGTCAAGATCAACTGCCCTCCCATCGTCGGCATAATCTGCGAATCGGCTGACGAGTCTTGCGATGAGGCTATTGATTACGGGCTCGAGCCCCACGACGGCCCGCTTGGAGAAGTAGGGATTGAGAACCTCACGGCGGGCGCGATGCTGCGCGTGCTCAAGTGTGCCCAAGGTTGCATTCGGGACGGTGAAGCCAGCGGTCGCGACAGGGTCCTTGTCGACTCTGCCCTGACCGGCGCCAGAATAGATGGTGCTGTAAAAGTCGGGATCCAGGATATGCAGCTCGCGGCAGTTGACTCTGACGATGGGCCCGTACTGGACATGCATCTCTCTGATCTTCCAGGCGTATCTGCCATCCTTGATGCAATCATACCAGAGGTCGTACAGGTGGCCAATAGCAGCCAGCCTGGGCCCAGGGAATCGGCTCAAGGGGTGAAAGTAGAGATTGTATATGCAATTATAGACCGTGTAAAGAGCTACAGCCAGCAAAGCTGTGCAAATGACTTCATACTTGTACATAGCCAGCAGCTTAACACAGACTGTGGTGTCTCAGCAGTCACGGCAATCATTTAAGAGTAGGTATATTTAGTTTGAATATACGATCGTGCTTGATGGGAGACCGCTCATGGAAAGCAAAGTAATATTGTGTGAATTTTGGGTCGACGTAAGTAGTCGTATTTTTTCAATGATTACTCTTGTGCTCGTGGATCGCCCTACAGTCACTATAGGCACAGAAAGAGGTTTTCTCACTTTACTAGGGGCTAGCCTTGGCCCCCCTCTTCCCCCCACGCTCAGCTTTTCAAGGTATCTCGAGATCCTTCCGACCTCGGGTAATCCTGGAATCCTTCGGCGGGTGGAGTCGAAGAGCTGATAACGCATGTCTCTGCCGATTAGAACACATATTGAAAAAAAGTCGTTACCAGCCACATACCCTGCAGTGTTGTTACACGCGCTAATTGACGGGCCAAGAATCGCTACCGTACCATTGGTAATATATGAGATCAGATATTCGCACCCGCAAAAACGGAGGGTACACCCACACTAAGGAACTCGGAGATCAAAGTAAGTAGTTTAGTACCAAACTAAAAATGATTATCTCACAGATCTAGCATACAGAAATTTTCTACTTATATAGTATCCTATAGGAGGGTAGGAGTGTATCCTATAGGAGGGTAGGATGGTATCCTATAGGAGGGTAGGATGGTATCCTATAGGAGGTTGTCCCTTGGGGCTTGGGTGTACCATCCGTTTTGGTGGGTGCGAATATCCCATCTCTAATTTATTAGTGGAAACGGGATTCATAGGCAGGGATCGTGCTACCCTCCCTTTCAGAGTAATCATTTACCTAGGTACATTTAATTCATAATTCATATAACACGCCAGCACTCACATGGCGAATGGATTGACTGTTCACTTCACGGCATTCATCACAGCTCTGGATCACTTCCCGTGTTCCAAGGTTTGAAGTAGGCTCAATGCCCCCTCTGGGGACCTAGACTCTCCAGGCTCTAGAGCATAATGTGTTATCTCTCATTTGATACTCTTGTGAGCTTTTAATTAGCGCAATGGTAAGACTGTACTTATGAGCCTCGCACCTTTACATACTTCCGGGGTGCTTGACTAGGCCGTCTTGAGAAATAGGTGAAGTGGCTGCAAGGGGGAGTGTGTCCGCAACCAGATCACTCATCCTTGCCGCAGCCCATAGTCCAAGCTCGCCAAAGAATTCCTCCGGGTCATCTCCCTGCCATTGTTTCAAAGTGAACCACAGTTTCCGAGCGTCGCTTCCAACGCGCAGAGTCTCCTTCATGCAGGGTGCGTGCTCATAGACTGCCTGTCAACTCCGCAAATATGGTCAGCCCATGCGAACAAGTTTCATAGAGTCGCCGATCAAAATAGAAAAAGTTGAAGATTATAAGTTGGTGCACCTACATTTGTGAACTCAATAGCATGTTGCTGATCCTGCACGCGACGCTCCTGGTCCAGCTCCACGTCTGGATGGGTGTACACTGAGGGCTCGCCCTTCTCATCGATGAACAATTTAAAGCCGCGACCGTAAATCAAGAATTCGATCTCGGACAACATTGCTGGGACAATGCAGCCCGTCTCCCAGTCATACACGGAGTTAAGCCTGAGGTCCCCCGTCTGCTCATCTATATAGACCGACATGTTGTGGACGCCGAAATCATCGTGTTGGAGAACGAACCGGTACAGCTCGTCGTCGTTGTCACCTTCTGGTGGGAGAATGAGTGGTATGAGGCGAAGAAGCGACTGTTTTGCAGCGAACGCCCGGGGGCCCACGGTCTGTTCGTCCACCGCCCAGCCGATGCTGTCACCTACGTCTCCGATCAGCCCTTCGACCTTGGCCTTCAGCATCGAGATGCAGAAGTCTCTGGTAGCAGCAGGCGGGCGCGGGAACATCTTGGGCATCCATTCCACGGGCTGAAAGCTCGTCCAAAACATCCAGTTGGCGACAAAGATTGGCGGCAACTCCTTGTTCAACAGTGCTGCACGACTCTTGGCTACCTGAGCGAGGAGCGAACTCTATCTCAGAATATTTGGTTAGCGACTCGACATATTCGGTGCAGGCCACTTATGAGAAGCCCACTGATTCCCCACCAAGTGAGGTAATCACACCGACCTTTTGATGCTTGCTCAGTACCCGCCAAAGGGGCTTGTTATCCTTGGACATTTCAAAAATCATCAGTCGTCGGCCGCTGATATCCTTCGGGAGTTCGGTCTTTGGCCCTGGGCATTCTTGGGCGTGGCGGAAGTAGAGCAGACGCGAAGTCGGGATACCGACGGTGTCTTCAAGAAGGCGATACACAGCGGCCTCGAACTCGATAAGATTGTGCAGCCAAGTCTCGGCGAACCCATCGTAGTTTGGCACGTTCAAATCAGCCCTCGACAGACGCGCGAGCACCTCTCGCTGGTCGGATAGTTTAATTTGAAAGCCCTGGACACTCATCGACAACGGTCAGTAATGTGAACAAGGCTTACACCGAGAAAAGGCATCTGAGGAAGTACATACAAAGTGATTAGCGCCGTTATGGACTTTTGGGATGTCGATAATTGTACCATGGGCATGGTCCTCAACCTCACGAAGCAAGAGCTTGACGTCCCACACATTGTCAAATGGGCTCCTACCGTCGCGTACCAGGCTAAGCAGGTCTTTGCCGTCCCACTTGGTGCCATCTGGCATGCGTGACCATGGCTCGCACCGGGATTCTTCTCCCACGCAAGCTACCGGACGAATCTTTGGCGAGTCCTCAGCCATGACCTGATTCGCAATCATGAAAGGGGCGTCAGGCGCAACCGTACGGTGATCGCAAGAGTCCAGAGGCTTTTCTCTCTGGGCAGCGGTCTCTTGTTTCGTGTTATTACTAATGGCGGGACTTCGCATACACTTGGGCAGGGTGCTGCGTCGTTGGCGAACTCGTAGATGGAGATGAATGGGTTCTTTTTAGAGCAGCAACGTTGAGGTTCGCTGTTGAAGAAGCGTTCCTTTGATGCAGACAGGCGGCTCTGGAGAGAACATGTTTTATATGAAGAATAACGACGGAACCAACGGAACCAACAGGTCTTTGTGCTTCATCACGTCTGTGCCTGTTTCATTGAGGACGCTCAGCGATGGGCAAACACATGTGGTTCACAGAAGTCGATGAATCCAAAGCCTTTGCTGAATGCCTGCACTTAGGTCTTCGAAGATTAGTGTAAGCGCAAAACATTTGAAGGGTGACATTCAACTCGAGACAGGACTTCGCCTTTTTTTCTGAGTGTCATGTGAGACTATGTTGTTAAAGCGTCCCAGACATGTTGTTTATGCCCTTAGGTGTTATTATAATTTCGATATCATAAGTTAGTCATATAATCATAGATAGGCGTGTTGCATGCGGGGCATAAATTTGTTCCTCTCCAAAAGAATATTTCTTTACTTTAGGCAAGGTTTGGAATACCATTTTCAGGTTGTAGACCAAGACCTCATTTAGCTTAGCCTGACGATGGGCTTGTTGCAGTTTTCCAGGTGAGGGAACCACATCATGAGACGACCTCGGGAAGAGCTCGAGTCTGTGCATCTTGAAAATTTTCTCCAGGGACGTACTTACATCTTTCCCGCAGTCAAACCCGATTGGTTCTATTGCGATTATGTTCTAGCCATACATACTAGTATATGGCCGAATGCATGTGATTTAGCCTTGCCGATTCCCGCTGTCCATATTTGAAGGAACCCAACCCATACCACACGCACTAGCAGCACTTGGCTTTTGTGTTCACGTACGAAGTATATTAATGAGTTGTCTTGGGTGTGATAGATCGCAGACCCATCTTTTAGTGCCAGGGACCACACCTGTGCATGTTCTGATCCAGCGGTTCGGCACGCTGCCTGCAGTTTGATCGACAAAAGCCAGCGTGGTCGATCGATATTCGTTACCAGAAACAGTGACCCAGACGAGGCCAAGACCTTCTTGGCGAGGCTCTGATCCCACTTACTCGCATTGATCTACAGCGGATCACTCTCGTTGAATTAAGCTAGACACACGGGATTTAAGCTTAAAAATGGCACAGGGGCATGGACTATGAGTCCCTGACTACATGGAAGCGGCCTTTGAAGAGGATTGGCGAAACAGTGATCACGTTTAATAGCAACAAGAGCGCAATTTGAGGATGAAGAATTGTTTATTTACAACTTCGGTCGCCTAACTATAGAAAAGGTAACAGGGAATGAAGCTATGAAACGGCCTCGCTGCAGTTTTGAAGGCCGGTTGGGGCTGACAAGATAAGCTTATGTGAATATATACCCGCTTTTCTGTCTCCAACGTCCAACAACAGACCCATCAATTTCATCAACCACAGCTCAGAGGGAGCCGACAACAAGCCATTTAACCGCGGACGAGGGTGAGACCGTAGGCGGACAGGATCTCGTTGACGGGCTGGAAGTAGGTGGTGCCGCCGGAGCTGCAGTCTCCAGAGCCTCCCGAGGTGACACCCTGGGCCTGGCCACCGGTGTAGAAAGAACCGCCAGAGTCACCGGGCTCGGCGCAGACGTTCGTCTGGGTGAGGCCAGTGACACGGCCCTCGGCGTAGTTGACAGTCGCGCCCAGGGCGCGGACGGTGCCGCAGTGGACGCCGGTGGTGGAGCCAGATCGGCAGATGGATGCGCCAACCGCAGAAGCGGTGCTGCCTGAGACGGCGATGTTGGTACCACCATATGTGTAGACGACGCCCTGGAGGGTGGAGCCGCTTACACTGCGGACGTAGCTGTAGTCACCGTTTCCGGGGAAGACAGAGCCAGAGAAGGTACCCAGGGCCGCGCCGGCGCTGGTGGTGGCGGAGCTGCCTGCGGTGCCGCAGTGGCCGGCCGAGACGAAACCGGTGGTGACCGTGAAGCCGATGGAGCAACGGGCAGCACGGTTGATGTAGTAGGCGTCACCTCCGCGGATGGTGGCCATGGTGGATGGCATGTTCTCGACGGTGCGGACCTCGAACTCGCCGGCGGCGAGGCCGACTTGCTGGGCAAGGGCCTCAGCGTGGGCGGTGCTCCCGGAGAGAGCCTCCAGGACGAGCTTGTTGGCGGCAACGTCAACGTAGTATGAGGCGATGCCAGAGGCGTCGGCGTTCTCGGTGGCAGCGAGGGTGCTGGGCTGGTCGATGTCGATGCTGTCGAGGGCAGCCTTGGCCTCCTCGAGCTTGGAGGCGCTGTTGGCGACAATAACTGGGGTGGCACCAGCAGCGGTGATGTCGGCGGCCAGAGCCTCGTCAGTGACGGCGACGTTGATGGTCTCGCCGTCCTGCCATGCACCGGCGAAGGCGCTGCCGGCCGAGGCCTTGAGGGTCTCGATGGTCTCGGCGGCGGCAACATCACGGGCAACACGAGCATGAGCCTGCTCGGCGTCCAGTCCCAAGTCGCGCTTCATGGCGGCCACGATCTCAGGGTGCAGGTTCTCCGCGGCCTGGGTGGGGGCACCGTAGGCGACGGGCAGAACGGCTGCCAGGAAGGCGATGAACTTGGTCAGCTCCATTTCGAAGGTGTTATGAAGACAACTGGTAGGGACAAGAGGCGGCGATGTTGCAGAGGCTGGATATGAGGCAGGACGAGTCGATGCTGCTGCTGCTGCTGCTAGAACGAATTACCAGACGAGAGGAGGACATCGACTCTTATATATGTTGAGTCCCGACTCCATCATCGCGACTTGCATCACGTTCCTGTTGCCGCCGACTAAGAGACAGCCCGCATCAGAATAGCTGTCAACACATTCCTCCTTCCCAATTTGCCCCAATCCGTTCGCCACGATGTGACCCAGGTTTCGATAGTATCGGCAAGTCAAAAGGCACTTCAAAGCCTCCTACATCTGCGGCGTTGCAGCAAAAGAGGTGGCAGTCCCTAAAAGGCAGCTTTGAAGATATGGCATACTCCCTGCACGACAAGCCGGTACATACCTGGCCTAATGGGAAGGAGAAGAGGCAGCCAAGAACACAGCCAAGAGGCTAAACGAGAGCTTTTGATAGATAAGGTGCGGCTGCAACTCAACGCCAGCACGCCTCGTGACATCGGTCTACATGCCAAGTCTTCTCCAGGTCATCGGCACCGGAATCGGGCTTATCTTCCAAGTCGGCAGGCCGACAAGATAATGTGTTGCTTGGCCCGTGTAAGTATCCATCGATATTTCTGGGCCCTGGCCGACATAAGCGGTCGATCGCCCCTCCAAAGGATTCCGGCCCGCGACAGATGTGGATCGCCGGGATTATTGATGGCGAAACAAGCGTAAACAAGCGTGACCAGCGGGCAAATTAACGTGTAATTCAACTATTGTTAGTCTACCGACACCCGCGTTTCGACACTAGCTTTGCGGAGAAAGTTGCAATTATCCGGCCGATGGCAATAACAACCCTCTCATGTTAAGCTTAAATGGCCGGATGCCACCCAGAGGTCACACAGGCGGGCAGGATTACGGCACTTTTTCAGCGGAGCGGGTCGTGACCCGACGCCTGCAAGGGGCGCGGCATGCGGAGTCTTCTTAGATCGGTTCAATCGCCGGGAGTCAGCTGCGGTTGGATTGGCCAGTGCCGGATCCTTCAAGCAAGATTGGCCAGCAGCAGGTGTATCTCATTGTAGTATTTAGCCAAGACGTTGGTGATAAGCGCTTGTGGACGGAGGCTGCCATAGTTGCCGGGTTAGGCAGGTGAGACCTCAGGAACGCACCCAGTACTACGCGATATCTGCTACGCGTATCCGGATACCTACCACAACGACTCCAATTCTCCGGCACTCGGGGCGGTCGTACAAAGTCAGCCCGGGCATAACAACCCGAGAGGTGGAGGGTCGCTTGCGGTGAGGCTGCGGAGGGGCTTCAATGTTGATTTCAGTGGCTGTGAATTACGTGATTGCCGCAAGCGATGTGTGCTGCTGACCCTCACGAGGCACCGGATCACGAGTCACGACCGCTCCCATAATCCCTGCGCCAATCCGAGATGTGGCTGGCAAAAGAATATATGCCGTACGAGACGTGGAGTCCAAACTGAGTGGAGCCTACCATGTACATCTTAGTGACATTGGCAAGTCTCCCCAACTTCCTTTATAAGCGTTGTGGAGGGACCTGTCAGGTCAGACGATGTAAAGAGGGTCGCATTAGTCTTCGGCGAGCTCAGATGCCAAGACCGCCACGAGGGGTGGAGAGGGTGTGATGGACCTTGCTAGAAAAGGTAGGTAAGATGAACGGACATGGTGGAGATGTCGAGGTTGAATCACCCAGGAGCAGTCACATGACGAGGTGGCAAGCTGACAAATTGTCTATCAAACCTACGGATAGTTGGTGACTGGCACCGGGCGGTGCCCGAGGGACGGACTGTCCCTGGGTCGTGGTAGAGCTTGTGGCGAGGCGGCCACAATGAGGGAGTGCGCTGAACATGCAATGCCCAGATCCTGCCAATGCATTATTGATGAAGTTTCCCACAAAATGAAACTGAGTCAGACTTCGTGCTCAGAAGGAGAAAGCACGTCATATACGATCCGTTTCTGTCCACCTGTCCGCCCCTGGCAGATGCGTTCCTTATTTGCTACCGCTCTTTCTTATCCGCTCTCCGATTAACTTTTCCAAGTTCAAGTTCCGGAATCCTCATCATCTACTTGTTTCTTAATTCCAACTGGTGTAGCCCGAGTTTTGGGTAGAATAACCTGTATGTTCACTAATATACAGTTAGTTTGCAACTCAGTCTTGAGGCCAAATCGTCTCCATCAAGCACAATTTCCACAATCGTTCCATCTGAGGATAGTATAGGAGAAAATTGTGCAATCGAGTTATTTCTAGGAAGAGGGGCCCATGCTCGACTGTGTATTTGACACTGAATCTGTTAATGTATCAAAGCGTTGAGGTGCAGAAAGTGTCTGCAACGCTTTTTCCCGACTTAGATTTTTGAATGATATGTGTGTCGTTGAATACATGTGTATAGATGCTTCTTCCAGACTGAACACGGCCAACATCGTTCACGTAGAGAGATTATCGACGGTCCTCAAGCTTGCCAGGGCACAGTCAAAGTCCAGCCACGATACATACTACTCTTCTGAAAGTCCGGTATATTTAGTACGTTAAGCCCATTGCCTCCCTAGTTCAATGATCGAGATCTATATGGAATGAGTCTCTGATTCTCTCGCCGTATGTGTAGAAGATCACTGGCGCCGGAGCAAGCGCAACAGCCAGGAATGCGAACACGGAGATGCCCCACCCATATCCTAAAGCGTCAAACAACGACGGCGCCAGCAACGGTGTGATCCCTCCAACCACTGACCTGAAGACTGCGCCAGCAGCAATGGCTGATGCTGCGTACTTCTCGAAGGAATCGATGTAGTAGTTCTGGACGCAGTTGACGATCAAGACCTGACCCATTCCGTAGAACAGCGTGCTGCTGATCGTTGCAAACCAGTGTGCCTCGGCCTCCACCGTCCATGCAAACCAGAAAAGAGAGGCAGGCACGAGGATCGCGCCGATATTCGCCAGAGGAAGTCGAAATTCCGGTTTCGATATGTGGTTGTTCCGGCGCGTCAGCGCGTTGTAAACGTCATCGATGCGCGGCACGATGAGTCGAACCGCTATGAGGAAGCCTACCCCGGGGAAGAGATACATCAGGCCTACTTGCTCCGTGTTGAACCCGTATATGCCGCTATATATGGCTTCAAAGTTGGTGTATAAGCTGTACGTGGTGCCAAAAATGAGGGCTTGGTAGAGACTCAAGGTCAGGACGATTGGCTGGACGAATATCCGGACTGGTCTTGAGAAGGCTGTCGCGAGTCGGGAGGATAAAGGGCGTGTATCTTGGCCGGTGAATCGGTATCGCCCCTGCCGGCCTCCGTCGTTCTCGAGATCCTGCATGCGCCTTGCGAGGATGACCGGAGCGTAGGTCTCCCTCAGGAAGAAGAATCCTGCGAGCGTGTTGATTCCGCAGACGATGGCCAAGACCCAGAATATCCATCTCCAGCCTAGTCTCTGGACTATGAGCCCACCGAAGAGAGGTCCTATTGTCGGTCTAATCAAGCATAGGTGTTAGTCTCGATCCACTTTGAGTGATCATTCAATGGAACTCACCCCAGCAGCGGACCAAGCAAGTACCACCCATAAACACCCGCTCTCTCGTGAGGCTCAAACATGTCACTGATAGTTCCACCGCCATTTGCGATGCCAACACTGCCAAAGGCACCTGAGAGCACCCTCATCGCGATCAGTGTCTCCACGTTGGGACTCAATGCGGTGGGAATCTGGAGCAGCGTAAAGGCCGAGAAGCACAATAGGTACAGCATCCTCCGGCCGAAGGTCTCAGACAAGGGCGCAAGGACAAGGGGTCCGAACCCCAACATCACTGTGAAACCCGTGGTGGCACCTATGACGACGTTCATCGTGGTACCCAGGTCCTCCGCAATAGAATTGATTCCCGGCGTGAACATGGAGCTGGCGAGTGGACTGAGAACTGAGAGGAGTATCAGCGAGATGCAAGCCCCAGTGATTTGGAAGCGTGCGTACTCGCCATCATCGCCACAACTGCGATGTTCGTAAGCTTCTTGGAGCGTGACCACGCTCTCGGGTTGTCGTCATCCTCTTTGGAGAACTCGATGGTCTGCGGCTCCTCGCCATCTTGCTGCCCCTCGTGCTGCAACAGCGGCGACTGCTCATCATGATTTGACATCACTTCGTTGCCGAATAATGGTAAATATTTTATGTTGGGAGGGTGACTGTGAGATTTCTGAGCCAAAGCTGAGAAGGGGCTGGTAGCATTACCTAGGTGCTTGGGCGGCTAAGGTCGATGACGCAGCTCACACTGCAGTAATCCAAGGCTCGACTGGGGTTAGGGCCCTGACAACCACACGACGTCAACAAGGCTAGTACGCAAGGGACTGGACTGATCCGCTAAATTCATGTATGCGCTAGAGAGGTCGATTTCACAGGTTCAACTGTTCTGTGGGTTACACAGATGCCACTCAGTGACTGTATTTTGAGCTCAACTGTAGCAGAACGTGCATCTAAATCCGCCAAATATTGTTGATTTTTCCAGCCTTGTGCCCAATTCCAGTCCAACGCCTAACAGCAAACAGACCTTTGAACCAAAGCGAGTATGGAAAGTGGATGTTTGCGGAATTGCCGTAGAAAATGATGAGGCAGCAGGCAGTGGTCATCGTAAGGGTCCTTAACCATGTGAAATCATCAAGCATGTCGCTTTGCTTGCGTCGGTGTCGCTTCTGGAACTGTGGTAGAGACAGGTGATATTTCCACGGTCGTGGGTGATGCTATGGTCACCTTTGGCGATTCCTTCCGGGTTCCTGTGTGCTCGGTCGATGTGTTCGTTTTCGTCGGTACCAAGCATACTGGAAGACCCGTTGCCGCTTTGGGTGCAACAGTGGCATCATGTTTCTCATCGCGAGCCCGGCCGATAGGGTACTCGAACGACAGGTTTGCCATAATTTCACCCGGTCGTGATGTTATGGGGATTGAGTCCGCTGAGTCCGCAGAGTTAGACCACGTGCCGGATTTCACCCCCTGGAAGGCCATCCGCTGCAACTGTAGGGTTTCCGTTGAGGCCCACTCCAGATAAGAATATGCGGCTCGGTGAATCCGCTTAGACAGATAGTCTGAAACAAAGTCCAGCAAGACTGCGATGATGATGATAATGAGCCCACATATGTATGTGAAGTAAAGGCCGAAAAGACTGAAAGAGGTGTAGTCGGCGCTTTGGACGATCTGTCGCATGGCTTGTCAGATTAATGCAAGCACTCTCACCCCAGCTGAATCTCCAATGCGTTTTAAGAAAAGAAAAATGCTTACCTGGTTGTTACAAATGTGGTTCTGAATCCAATTGTTATATGGCTTGATCAGGCGATGTTGTAATGAAGGATCACTGATGCCGATTGCGGAAGAAACCACTGCTTCCTGGATGCCTGCCAAGTATGTGGCCCACCACTGAGTCACATCAATCTGCCACTGGTCATTTGGAAGCGAGCCCATCATGCCGGAGTAGAGGCTGCGTGTTGAGGCCAATGAATTCGCACCAAGGTGTAGAAGAACAATTGATAGGCTGGGCACCGAATAGGCCAACAGCGCTACGAACCAGAAGAACGAGGAGGCTGCTGGGTCATTTTCTGCTGGCGGATCTGCCGGGTCCAATGTAGTTCCAAACAACTCGCCAGCTTCGGTTTGAGCATCCGCCCAGCTAGCCAGTGACCCGCAGTGGCTTGTACTAGCATCGCAAAACTGATATTGTTGAAAACAACCCAATGGCGATGCTGCCTCCTCAGTTCGATACGATGGGTACTCAGGAGACATTTCCGGCTCACCGGCTCTGGAGAAGGGCCTTGACGGAACTGTTGCGCGATACCAAGGGTCGGACACGGGAGTCGCGAACCTGATGCTGTTTCCGGATAAAAATATCAGGTCAACATCACCATCTCGGGGAAATAGCTCCCCGTCTGACTGAAAGGATGACATTGGCATGTAGGTACTTCCGTTGAAGTTAGACTCCGTGAACGTCCTGCCTCAATGTCAAATTAGCGAAGGTTCGCAATGCGGTGGTTTTCACGCATTGAAGACCCTTTAGCTGAACCCAAGTAGGGGATTGACTTACGCCAAAACAAATGTTGTGCCACGACCCCCTTCGATATCCTCATCTGGGTACTGATCCTGGACACTCCGCGCCATGTAAGTATAATTGTATCCCTTGGTCTTGTTCCCGTAGTTGTAAGTGGTAAAGTTTCCCGTTTCTGTAATAACATTTGTGGAAAATCCTGCCGTCAATAAGGGGGCACAGCTTAACACGGTTCTGAACAACATCCTCTTATTCTCTGGGGCATTCATGCCCAAGTCTTTATGAGTGTCGATGTAGCCAGTATCTAGACGGATGTTTGTGTTATTGGATCGGCAAAGACCAGTTGCAAATGGACATGGCGCATGTGTGTCAACGGTAGATGGTAGCCTTGGTTTGACGAAATGTGTACAGTCAAATACGCCCGACGAGGAGTTGGTCGAATAGCACTGCTGGGCATAGTTTGCATAGTTTGAAACCAATCCTGCACGGTACGGGAAGGATGAAAATGAATCAAAATCGGGATCATCGGCTTGTGAATTATACAGAGAACAATTTTCCCCGTCAATGAGAACCTGGGTCCCGATAGCTGATGAAATTTGTGACGAGAAGCCCGAAGCAATGGCGAATGCAACAACAACGAAGGCAGCAGCCAAGCCTCCTGGCACTAGACGAAGAAGGCTGCGTTTGGCGTTGATTGTGTGGCGCCAAGCCCACGCAAGCGAGCAAAGGACCTGGAAGCTCTCAAACGCAGAAGACGAGTTACGGAAAACTGCCTGCTGTTGATGATGGAGGGTGTCTCGTGGTGCCGACGTAGAGTACACGCGATGCAACGACCGCCTCGCAATGCTCCAAAAGCAAACTGAGACGATGGTGATAAACAAAGAGGTGAAGGCAAGGAGGTAGTTTCCCTCGATTCGCCGTAATGTGAGTGTAGCCCCCATGATTGCACCCCGGGACCAGTTAGTCCAGATGCCGAGGTGGACTCCATGCTATAAAACCCATCATGTCAGCGATAAGAAATCAGTTGAGGAAGACAGCACAGGTTTGTAGAACTTGCCTTGACAGTGGACCCAACGCCAGGCCATGCTGTTGAGTTTGTCATTTTCTGTGCGATCCAGAATCTTGTTGATGAATTAGCGGAAAGCGATGCGAGAATCAATACAATCTTGGAATCTAAGAGGCTTATATGCCTCTTCAAGTTTGAGAGGGTAACCAGGGATTGCAAGTGGGAAACTAGGAACGAAGTTCGAGATTTGATTCACATACAAAATTGATGAACGTGACCTCCCGTTCGTATTTATGATGCCAGTGTGTGAATGGTTCCGAGATCAAATTGAATATAATGCTAGTAATCGCCCCGAGGCTATTCTGCTTGGAAATGTCAAAATTTGTGTGCATCCCATTTGACGCACTAGGTATCAGACCTTTGGCCCCCATATCTTCTGGCGCGATTCGCTGCCAAAACCTGCCAGAAATTCTAAAAACAAAAACATGTTAGCCAAGTTCCGCAATGCTGCATGGCATGGCAGGCATCTCTCATTCACATTGGCCTCCTCCTGTTGATCGGTAACCTTGGCGCCTGTGTTCAGGGGCATGGATGACTATCGACCACCAATCGCCTGCAACAGGGGCACATGAAGGCTGCTTACGGGGTGTGAAAGATGGGCAGGTCTGCAAAGCGAGTTTTCAGAAGGCCCGATAATCATTCAGCTCCGAGGAAGTCACATTTTGCCAAGGCAAAGGGAAGTCAGACCTTGGCACTTGGGCCCTTTGCCATCATTTCCTTGAGAAGCGCAGTCCCTGGGATTTTTCCGATGAATACCATGCTGTACTCCCCTCCGGCAAGCGGGATTGGACGGTGTGTATCCAGCATGCACCGCTCTCCAGCCCATCTCTTTCAGCCCGTTCATCAACCGCTCGGGTGCCGCAACACGCAGCTAGTCGAGTAGCTGACGCTTGGCCAGCGAAGACGCGATGCGTTAATCCATCCGGAGAATTTAAAAAGAATTTCAGGCAGACAAGGAGTTGCCAAGAAGCTGTGGACATCATCTTATACCATCGGGATCAGACTACCTACTGTTGGCTGAAGCTGCACAATCGGAGGCATAATTTTAGAATTCCTCGCATTTCACAGCAGATCAAACTTGTGGACACAAATGATCCTGGCTATTGCTACGAGTAACTCATCTTGTGGAAGCCAGTCGCAGGTCCATGTAATCGGTTCTCCCAACTTGGCCTTTGCCCCTTTCATCAGTACCAACACTGTCAACTACCTCTTCTCCCACACCAGCGGACAGCGTTCAGGATGTAGCATTTGTAAGAGCAAGACAGGGGCTGAGTCTGTCTCGATCTGGTCCAGGACCCTGTTCCGGGCAGCCTCAGCTGTCTCACCCTCGGCGAGCACCGGCCTGACACGCCAGTCCCGGAAGAGCGATGCCATGACCGCGACGAACTCAACCTGGGAGAATTTCCTGCCAACGCAATCGCGTGGGCCGCCTGACCAGGCGAGAAAAGTGCCTTTCCGCGGGGCGATGAACTCCTCTTCGTCCAAGGGCTGTTTTGAGGTGCCACTCCGATTTGAAGAGCTGATGAATCGTGAAGGTCGCCATTCGAGCGAGTCGGTGCCCCAATATTTGGGATCTGTTTGTAGAGAGGCATAACTCGGGACGATCATCGTCTTTGGGGGCAGAGTCATGGTCTTGTCTCCGATGACAAAAGACTTCGGCAGGTTTCCATCGACAATTTTCGATGTTGGAACCGGCGTGTATAGGCGCAACGTCTCGTACATGATTGCAAGACACCTTTTTAGGCGGGCGAAGTCAGAGGAGGACCACTCTTCCGGCGAGCGCTGCCCCATAACGTGGTTTATCTCCTCGGAGACCCAGTCCTGAGCACCAGGGTGGGCGGCTAGGAAATAGAGGGCGAAGGTAAAGGTGTGCGCTGTGGTGTCATGGCCCGCGAAGTTGAAGGTGAACATGTTGCCGTAAATTTCGCTTTCCGTGAGACCACCGAGTCGTGCATCCTGCGATGCGCGGACCAGTGAGGCCATGAAGTTGCGATCGCCATGCTTCCCTTCAGCCAATGACTTCTTTTCTTCCTCGTAGACCTGTGTCATGTGTGTTTGAAATGAAATACATGCCTCGTTCAGCTGACGGAGTTTGCGGGGAAGCCAAGAGTGAGCAAGAGTGTTCCTGCCGAGGGCGAAAATGAGGACACAATTCTCTAGTATCATCTTCAGCGCGTTCTGATAGCTCATCCCACCGGTTAGCTCGGCAGCGTCGCTGTCTTCTTGACTCTGGAATTTGGAGGATCTGCCAAACCCAGCTCGGGACATGACGTGGAGTGACAAGGTGCGAAGATCATCAGCAGCTGTCTGAACGGCCGACTTGGAGGTCCAGTACTGGAGAATATCGTGTGCAACGGTCACGCTTTCTGACCATACAATGACGTTGTTCTGATCGTTGAACGAAGATGCCGTGATTCTGCGATGTTTCTGCCATTGGGCGCCTTGAGCCTAGAGATATTATTAGGCCCGATCCCCAGGCGGCCAATAATTGCTTGGGCTCTGAAAGCCCGGTGACGGTAAGCCAGGACCAATTTTTGAATGCTTACTGTGGATATGTTCGGACCAAATACATCAAGGATGGCTTCAATCGGTTAGCCAAAGATCTCGCTGTGGGGGTGGGTGGGTTGAGTGTCCTTGACTCACCTGTGACAGATGTGTCGCGAGGAAACTCATTTCCCCGTCGCAGAATATCAGAAACAACATCTGGGTCTGCAATATTTAGCCATATATTGCCGGGCGAAACTAGAACATAGGCATCACCCATCTCATGGTGTGAGAAGTATCTATCAGGAACCTCCCAGCCTCTGAAATTGTATCTCGTAAAGCTGTTGTTTCCCAGACCAAATGGAAGACATTTGACGAGCGACAGGACTCTGCGGTCTACTACCAGCCAGAAGGGATTGACATGGTCGATCAAAATAATGCGGATAGGCACCCCGAACTTGCGGGCTACCAGGTAATTGCGGAAGAGGCAGACTCCGGAGTATAATAGTGTGCCTCCAAGCAATGCCAGGATGAGGCCCGAAGCAGCCGACAAGAGCGCCATGTCTTCTGTTGCATGCGAGTGTGGGACCTAGTGCCGTGCATGGAAGGGCAAGCGGCTACGGCTGTTGAGATCCGGATGCAGATCTGGATCTTATTATGGCGAATAGGAGAAGTCTGCGTCCTCGAGCGAGACGGCAGAAAAAGGTTGAAGGAGTTTGCTCAAGATAAAATTCCAAGTTGGGAGCTAACGTTGGAGAGTAGGATTGAGTGCACTAAGCCTCGCCAAGCCTGTCAGCTCCCAGGGTCCAATCAAATAGCTCCTCGTTGATTCGTCGTTCTGGGCCCATCGAGAGGTTGTTGGTTTGTTCAATACCAGGTGGAAAGCCCCTTCCGGGGCCCTAGGAGCTATTCGTCTAAGCCAAGGGAGGTATTTAAGTAGGTATTTAATTAGGTATTTAAAATAAGTTATTTAATTAGGTATTTAACTAGATATTAAATTAAATATTTAATATTTTCTATATTATTATATAAATTCTTTAATTTATATAAACTTTATATATTATTTTAATTCCTCTATTAAGTTAAAATTTATAATAAAAGATAATATAATAAAAAAAGATATAATAAAAGAAGATATAATAAATTTATAATTCTCTTATAACTTATTTTTAACTATTAGTAGTTATAATATTAAATTATATTTAGTTTTTATTATTATTTATATTAATATTATTAAAATTAAAGTTATTATAAGTTATAAGTTAATTTAATATTATTAAGTATTATATATAAGTATTATTATTATATAATTTAAATATAAGTTAATTAAAATAGGTAATAATAAAAGTTATTATTATTTTAAAGATTTTAGTTTTACTTAAATATTTACTTATTTAATAAAACTAAGTAATTATTATAACCTTCTTATATTATATTATAAGATTATTTAAGAATAATTATTAGTTTAATATATTATTAAAACTAATATAATTATTAAATAAGGAATTATATTTTATTATTTAAATATATTAATTTAATAGCTTTATCTAATTATAAAATAAAAATTAATAAATAAGTTTATTTTTTTATAAAAATAGCCTTTAAGATATTATTATATAATAAATTTATATTAAAATAGCTTAAAATCCTAATAAATTATTTAAAGAATTATAATATAAACTTTAATATTATTAACTTTTATATAAATCTTAAAATAAAGTAAGAAAATAATAAAAATTTAATAAAATTAGAAAAGTTAATAAAGAAGAATTTTTAAAAGTAGTTTAATAATTAGAAATTAATTTTAATTATAAAAATATATTATAATTAAATAAAATTAATTAGAAAAAATAATTATAAGTTTTTTATCCTTATATTTAAGAAAGTTCTTTAATTTATATAAATATATTAATAATAATAAATAACTTATTATATAATAAATAATTATATAAACTTTATATATTATTTTAATTCCTCTATTAAGTTAAAATCTATAATAAAAAATAATATAATAAAAGAAAATATAATAAAAAAAGATATAATAATTTTATAATTCTCTTATAACTTATTTATAGTTAAAAGTTATTATTTTATATTAATAGTTATAATATTAGGTTATACTTATTTAAACTAATATTATTAATAAGCTATTAGCCTTAATATAAACTAGTTTATTAAGATTAAAACTATTATAAATTATAAGTAATTTAGTCTAATACTATTAAGTACTATATATAAGTATTATTATTATATAACTTAGGCCTTTAAATATAAGTTAGCTAAAATAAGTAATTATAAAAGCTACTACTATTACTTTAACTATATACTCTTATAAGATATATATAAGTTTTAACTCTACTTAAATATTTATCTATTATAACCTTCTTATATAAAAACTATTTAAAAGTAATTATTAATCTACTAAAGTTAAAATAATTACTAACTAAATAAGTTAACTAAATTCTATTATTTAAATATATAAACTTAATAACTCTATAATTATAAAATAAAAATTAACTTATAGGTCTATAATTATATAGAGGGAGCCCTTAAAGACCTCCTTATAAATAACTACTCTCTATTAAAACTCTTTAATCTATTTATTAATAAGCTAAGAGAGTTTAATATAGACTTCTATATTATTAACTTTTATATAAATCTTAAGAAAAAGTTAGAAAATAGTAAGCTATTAATAAAATAGGAGTAAAGAATAAAAGATAGTCTTTAAAAAAAATTCTAATAAAGGAATATTCCTTAAATCTAAAAACTAGTTTTA
Organism: Diaporthe ampelina; assembly: GCA_023522825.1. Classification (NCBI taxonomy): domain Eukaryota; kingdom Fungi; phylum Ascomycota; class Sordariomycetes; order Diaporthales; family Diaporthaceae; genus Diaporthe; species Diaporthe ampelina. Next base: position 37,529 of record JAMFTM010000152.1, read on the forward strand.
ATTATAAAAATATAATATAATTAAATAAAATTAATTAAAAAATAATAATTATAAGTCTTTTACCCTTATACTTAGAAAGAATATCTTTTTTTTATTATATTATTTTTTATTATAAATTTTAGCTTAATAGAAGAATTAAAATAATATATAAAGTTTATAAATTAGTTTATTTTAAAATTTATTTAAAAAGTAAAAAAAAATAAAATTTAATTATAAATTATTATATAAATATAAGGCTTAATAATTAGTTATTAATTAGCTTATAATTAATAAATATATAAATTATTTCCTTTAAACTTATTTTTAAAAATTCTAATAAATCTTCTTATTAAGTCTTTTTTTTATATTATATATAAATATAATATAATTATATCTTAACTTATATATTATAATAAGTAAATATACTTATATATTAATATATAAAAAATATAAAAAATATAAAAAATATTATTTATTTATTTCCCTTCTAAATATAAAGATAAAAAACTTATAATTATTTTTTTTAATTAATTTTATTTAACTATATTATATAAACTTTATATATTATTTTAGTTCTTCTATTAAGTTAGAATTTATAATAAAAAATAATATAATAAAAGAAGATATAATAAAAAAAAGATATAATAACTTTATAATTCTCTTATAACCTATTTATAACTACTAATAGCTATAATATTAGGTTATACTTAGTTTTTATTACTATTTATACTAATATTATTAATAAATTATTAACCTATTAAGATTAAAGCTATTATAAGTTATAAATAATCTAGTTTAATACTATTAAGTACTATATATAAGTATTATTACTATATAACTTAAACTTTTAAATATAAGTTAGTTAAAATAAATAATTATAAAAGTTACTACTATTATCTTAATTATATACTCTTATAAAATATATATAAGTTTTAACTCTACTTAAATATATACTTATCTATTATAACCTTCTTATATAAGACTACTTAAAAGTAATTATTAGCTAAAGTTAAAATAATAAGTAAGTTAATTATATTTTATTATTTAAATATATAAATCTAATAATTTTATAATTATAAAATAAAGATTAATAAATAGGTTTATCTCCTTATAAAAGTAGCCCTTAAGATATTACTATATATTAAATTTATATTAAAAAAGCTTAGAATCTTAATAAATTATTTAAGAAACTATAATATAAACTTTAATATTATTAACCTTTATATAAATCTTAAAATAAAATAAGAAAATAATAAAAATTTAATAAAATTAGAGAAATTAATAAAAAAAAGTTTTTAAAAGTAATTTAGTAACTAGCTTTAATTATAGGAATATAATATAATTTAATAAAATTAATTAAAAAAATAATTATAAGTTTTTTATCCTTATATTTAGGAGGATTAATTATATTATATTCTTATAATTAAGATTAATTCCTCTTAGATATAAAAATAAAAAACTTATAATTATTTTTTTTTAATTAATTTTATTTAATTATATTATATTTTTATAATTAAGATTAATTTCTAATTATTAAACTACTTTTAAAAACTTTTTCTTATTAACTTTTTTAACTTTATTAAATCCTTATTATTTTCTTACTTTACCTTAAGGTTTATATAAAAGTTAATAATATTAGAATTTATATTATAGTCTTTTAAGTAGTTTATTAAGACTCTAAGCTTTCTTAATATAAATTTAATATATAATAATACCTTAAAGGCTATCTCTATAAGGAGGTAGACCTATTTATTAATTTTTATTTTATAATTATAAAGTTATTAGGTTTATATATTTAAATAATAAAATATAATTAACTTATTTATTATTTTAACTTTAATAGACTAATAATTATTTTTAAGTAATTTTATATAAGAAGGTTATAATAAATAAGTATATATTTAAGTAGAGTTAAAACCTTTAGAGTAATAATAATAACTTTTATAATTACCTATTTTAACTAACTTAAAAGCTTAAGTTATATAATAATAATACTTATATATAATACTTAATAGTATTAAATTAATTTATAACCTATAATAACTTTAATCTTAATAGGCTAATAGCTTAATAATAATATTAATATAAATAGGTATAGCCTAATATTATAACTATTAGTAGTTATAAATAAGTTATAAAAGTAGAATTATAAAGTTATTATATCTTCTTTTATTATATCTTCTTTTATTATATTATTTTTTATTATAGATTTTAGCTTAATAGAAGAACTAAAATAATATATAAAGTTTATAATTAAGATTAATCTTTAGTTATTAAACTACTTTTAGAAATTCTTTCTTATTAATTTTTTTAACTTTATTAAATTTTTATTATTTTCTTACTTTACCTTAAAGTTTATATAAAAGTTAATAATATTAGAATCTATATTATAATTTCTTAAATAATTTATTAAAACTTTAAGTTTTCTTAATATAAATTTAATATATAATAATATCTTAAAAGTTACCTTTATAAGAAGATAAACTTATTTATTAATTTCTATTTTATAATTATTTATAAACTTTATATATTATAGACTTTATATATTATTTTAATTCCTTTATTAAGTTAAAATTTATAATAAAAGATAATATAATAAAAGAAGATATAATAAAAGAAGATATAATAACTTTATAATTTTCTTATAACTTATTTATAACTATTAGTAATTATAATATTAAGCTATACTTATTTATACTAATATTATTAATAAGCTATTAGCTTTAATATAAACTAATTTATTAAGATTAAAATTATTATAAGTTATAAGTAATCTAGTTTAATATTATTAAGTATTATATATAAGTATTATTATTATATAACTTAGACCTTTAAATATAAGTTAGTTAAAATAAGTAATTATAAAAGTTACTATTATTATTTTAAAGATTTTAACTCTACTTAAATATATATTTATTATAACCTTCTTATATTATATTATAAGACTATTTAAAAGTAATTATTAGTTAAAACTAAAATAATTATTAGATAAGTTAACTATATTTTATTATTTAAATATATAAACCTAATAGCTTTATAACTATAAAATAGAAATTAATAAGTAAGTCTACCTTTTTATAAAGGTAGTTCTTAAAATATTACTATATATTAAATTTATATTAAGAAAGCTTAGAGTCTTAATAAACTATCTAAGAGACTATAATATAAACTCTAATATTATTAACCTTTATATAAACCTTAAGGTAAAATAAGAAAATAATAAGGATTTAATAAAGTTAGAAAAGTTAGTAAGGAAGAGTTTTTAGAAGTAATTTAGTAATTAGTCTTAATTATAGGAATATAATATAGTTAAATAAAATTAATTAAAAAAAATAATTATAAGTCTTTTATCCTTATATCTAGGAGGAATTTATAACTATTTATAATAAAGTTATTAGATTTATATATTTAAATAATAAAATATAATTAACTTATTTAATTAATAGTTATTTTAATTTTAACTAATAATTACTTTTAAGTAGTCTTATATAAGAAGGTTATAATAAATAAATATATATTTAAGTAGAGTTAAAACCTTAATTAAAATAATAATAATAACTTTTATAATTATTTATTTTAATTAACTTATATTTACCTAAGTTATATAATAATAATACTTATATATAATATTTAATAATATTAAATTAGCTTATAACTTATAATAACTTTAACCTTAATACTTATTAATAATATTAATATAAATAAGTATAACTTAATATTATAACTATTTATATAAAATAGTAACTTTTAGTTATAAATAAGTTATAAGAATAGAATTATAAAGTTATTATATTTTTTTTATTATATCTTTTTTTATTATATTATCTTTTATTATAAATTCTAACTTAATAAAAAAACTAAAATAATATATAAAGTTTATTATTTATTTATTTATTTATTTATTTATTTATTTATTTATTTATTTATTTATTTATTTATTTATTTATTTATTTATTTATTTATTTATTTATTTATTTATTTATTTATTTATTTATTTATTTATTTATTTATTTATTTATTTATTTATTTATTTATTTATTTATTTATTTATTTATTTATTTATTTATTTATTTATTTATTTATTTATTTATTTATTTATTTATTTATTTATTTATTTATTTATTTATTTATTTATTTATTTATTTATTTATTTATTTATTTATTTATTTATTTATTTATTTAAAATAAATAATAATAATAATATAAATAAGGAGAAGGAGAAAGAAAAAAAGTAGGGGTAGGGAGAGGGGGGAGGGTATAGAGAAGGTCTTCTCCTCTCTCTTAGGAGCCCCACAATTCTAACCAATTAGACCTCTCCCTCTCTCAACCAATCAGCTTACAACTTTTCTGAACCATGGTGTGCTGATCGAGTTCCCATTCACAGACTATTCTAGACGAATAGCAAATCCTTCGTTCCATTATGCATCTCAGGGACCCATCGGCGTACCAACAGATATGTCCGCTAAGGATGCTACATCATGCATTGTTGGATACCCCTGTAGAGCACTGCAACAAGAAGACTTCTAGACTGTTTTTCCAGCGTTCATTCAGGATTCCAAACGCATAGAATTCATATGTACAAATCGCAAGTAATCGTCCAAGCAAAGAAGTGTCCGTTCAAAGAGTTGTTATGTCGTGAGCTCTGTTCTGATCCCCACCGCCCCAAGTTCGGGACAGCTCAACCTTTTCTGGATCCAGCAACCTGGCAGACGGTATGGACGGCCCTAGGCAAATCCCCACCACTTCATGTCGGCGGCTCCCTGCCACGGAACTGGATGGCCAACGCCGCTTGCCCAAATCCCCTGCAGCTTCGTGCCATAGACGTAAGTCGTGTAGCCACTGATAGGAGTGTTGGCCAGCGTCTGATCAACAGTCGTGTCGTAGCCGAGTATTGGCGCCCAAGTGGTCAGGGTTGTGTTGAACGTGGACGTGCCGATGATGGTGTCCTGAGAGCCGAGGTACAGCTGGATGGCCGGGTATGTGCCCGTGTACCCCGGGTACATGTTGCGGATATTTCCGATGGAGCTGCCCGAGTAGATGATGACGCTCTTGAATATGTCGGGGTATGTGCCCGCCAAGGTGTTCTGATTCGATCACTGTCAGCTGTCGGCGTGGTATGCGTCTTGCTTGAGGAAGGACTTACCGCCATGTTGCCACCCGAGGACACCCCCGACGCATAGACCTTGCTGGAATTAGCCTTATAAGTGCTAATCACATATGTCGCCATCTGCGCGATGGACTGGCTGGCGCCGCCGCCGTCATGAGTAGCTGACTTGGTGGAAGTGGCATCCCAGGCTCCAGCGGGGGACTCGGGGTAGACGACGATGAAGCCGTACTGCTCTGAGAGTGTTGCGTACGGCGTGGATGAGAATTGTTGCTGAGCATTTCCAGACGCGCCATGCAGAGTGAGAACCACGCCAGGAGAGGAGGCAATGTTGTTAGGGACGTAGATATACATGTTGAGGGCGCCCGGGTTGGTGCCAAAGCTGGTGACTTTTGTCAGCGAAGCGCGCTTGCCGAGCGATTGTGCTGAAGACAAGGTACAGAGCAGCGTGACTGCCAAGACCCACAAAGAGAGCATGATGTGTAATGTATGCTACGCGATTATTTCCAGAATATTGTTTTCCCAAAGACAAAAGAGCTCTGTTGGGCCTATTGTAGCATAGAATTTGGATTGTGCCTAGAGAATCTAGGTTAAGAGCAGTGGATTTGGGTTCATGTTTCCCTGTTCGGAATGAACTGTATATATACAAACTACCTAGTTAACTTCATCTCTACCTGATCCACTTTTTGAACGGAACAATGTTTACCATTATAGTAGGCGAAGCTATTGAGGGCGAACATAATCACATGACAACCTCAACGCGCGGATAGCGGATTACGCGTATTTCCGACGCTAACTGTTTGTGAATTTCCTCCGTATGGACAGCTCAACGGGGGAAGATGTGGGGGGTTGCAACGGTGTAAATTACTTATTTAGTATTATCCGATAACCTTTCAACTCCAAGTGCACATGATAGAAGCCGGGACTTTGTAATTCCCCAGATATGTATCGTGTCAAGGTGGCATTGAAAGAGGAACGCGACAAGTATGCGCGACAATGCCGAGGCTTGGTAGGACTGTACGAGTAACGTCACACTATCAAGCTACCTAGGTAAGCCAACAACTGACTAACTATTCGATCCCAGGCATATTGTATGCTATATCAGTGTTGTATTCCAGTCGAGAAATCGAGATATCATGTCGCCGGAGACGGCTGGAAGACTTTCGATGGCTGGAAGAATCCCGGGTCTTGGTCAGGAAAACTCAAGCAGGAGCTTACCGTGGAAGAGCAATGGAGGAGAGCTACTTGTCGCGGTGAAGATTTATGCCGTATACTTTAAACAATTTGTCCACGGTGACGTTAAGTAGTTGGCACATGTAGGGACAAAAGTACCACAGCATAGAATGATTTGCTAGTTGGGAGCCCGCATGTTAACTAAGGTGAGAATTAACTAGCAAGCCATGGAAGATGATCAGGCATACTGTCAGCCAACTACAGACTCGGACGTGAAGACGATTCTCCTTCTGGTCCCAGCTGATTGCCAAAGAAATTATCCCACCACTGAAATAAATCACCGGGATGACTGCCCAGCCCTATAGGGAAATGCAGCGAGGCCACGCTGTCTACAGTCGATGTAAGAGTGACCGAGGAGTCCCAGTCGACCCACGCGGAATCAGTCGCAGCAACAGCGGCAGCAGCAAGAGCGGCACGCTGATGATCATCAGATGCGGCGGTAGCAGCACAATCAGCGCCACGGGGGTGGTTCCGCGCTGGACTCTCGGCCCCGGACGAGTAGTGCAGCGACGCGTTGAGAAGCGTCTCGAGGAAGCGGGCGTACCGGATGGCCATGTGGGTGTCGTCTGGCGAGCCGGACCGGATGGCTGTAATAGAGGCCCGCAATAGGCGGACGTTCTCGTCTGAGTCGCTGACGTGCGGGTTTGCTGCCAAGGTATTCTATGTCGGGGGAAAGCCGGAGGGAGACGGTCAGTGTTAATCATGTTTGTGTTGGGACCTTATTTCGCCTTTCCCTTTTTGCTGTTTGAGGGAGGGGAGGGCCTGTGAGTGTTTGCGTGGTCACTACTCACCTTGAGTATGTGCAAGTTTGCCGCGACGATGAAGAGCCAGCACCGCACCGGAAGATATCGAGTCAGCTGGCTGGGAGCGAGGTCTTCGATCACGGTCGATAGCGTCTGGTGACTCGCTTCGTCCGCCCTGTTTCCTAGTTCTGACAATGCAGCCATATGCTGGCTGTCGAGCCCGGCCGCGGTATTGTTGTGCAGGATATAGCTCGCCGGCGCAGAGGTGTATAGCAGGCAGTAGTGATACTCGAGATCCAGACACGCACTGAGGAGCTTGGACTGACCTGAAAGCACCGCACGGGTCAGAGTGACAGGGTAGAGGAGAGAGGGCACAGAAGAAGGACCAACTCGGATTGATGCAAGAATGCTGCCGTTTCCAACGGCCAAGGGCCCTGTTGATATGGCCCAGTTGCGGGAGGATATCCAAGTCGACAGCGTTGGGCCAGCCTTTTATCTTAAGTGTCTGCAGCACCGTCCTAGCCTTGCGCATTTCGTTACAGAGGTCGTAATAGCTCTCCCAGACGGCGCTGTCGGGGAGCAGGCTCGCGAATGTGGTGGAGAAGCGACTGCGGACCGCTTCGCTTGGTCTTTCGGGAAGTAAGGGGCCCAGGCCCAGGCGCATGGCCAGGTGCTCATCGGCGAGGTAAATGAACACACAGATCAGCTGGTTCCATTGCCGCCTGAGTGTCTCGTGCTCGGAGCTGGCTGCCGCCGCGTCCTGCGACTCGTAGTCGAAGCAGCATGCTTCCTGTGCAAGGGCTATTGCTGATGAGAGGAGCATCCTGTAGCCGTCAATATTTTTGGACGAGGATGTGGAAGTTGACGACATCATGTTGTATAATCAGGCAATATAAAATAAGGGGAAGGTAACCTACCACGACATCTTATTGCTGCGGTACGCCGGGGCGACAATGTTGAGATTCTCGAGCAGCGTCGCCATCTCGTACCTCTGCCGCCCTGTCAACGATTGCCCCTCGCTGGGCCTAGGCCCCCAATTCCTCAGACCCGTCTCCTCACTGTCGAGCGTGCCATGCTCGTCGTCCTCAGAGAAAGTCAGGGTGTTATTGATGGATTTAGGGTGCCATTCGATCAGTAGCAGCATGGCAGCGATGGCGCCCGGGGATCGTGTGTGTGGGGAGCCCCATATGGAGGACTGAAGATATTTCTGGAGGCACTTCCACGCCTGCCAGTGGATGCGCTCGGAGCGGATCTCGCCATGAGACCCAGACAGAGGATGGTAGCGCGAGGAGAGCGTGACGAGGCCTGTTAGGAGGAGTGGTTCCCTGAGGGGCAAGAAGTTGTAGTTGTCCCTGTCCCGATAAAATGCCGGAACTACGGGTCGGAGGGCCCAAAGGGTATCGAAGTAGAAGTCCAAGTACTCGATAATTTCGCCTCTCGTGATAATGCGCCGCTTGATAAGCGCAAACCTGTCCCAGTTGGTACTAGCCGACCCGTCCGGCCCAGGCTCACGCCCTCGCCTCTCTACCAGCGGCAAGCCGGCGTCACGAAGATTGAAGCTGCTACCACCACTGCCGCTATGATTGTGTTGATGGTGGTGCTCGAGATGCGTGCTGTTGCCCGGCTTGGTCCCATCAGACTGTGAGTTCCTGTCCCGCTCCCCGGCGGCGGCGAAAGTGAGCAGGTCCAGGGCGTCAGCAGTGTCGTGTAGTTGTGCAGATATAATCCTGCTGCGGGCTGTTGGGTTTGAACCCGAAGGCGACGAGCCAGCACCAGCGCCAGCAGTGAAGGAGGAACAAGCACCGGCTGGGGCACGGATGGTGCTCGCCGAATTCTGCTGGCCGCCCAGGCCGGAATTCGGTGCCATCATAGCCGATACAGAGATAGAGCCGGAGCCGGAGCCGGAGCCGGACCCCGGGGAGCCGCTGCAGGCGGAGCTGGTGGCAGCATCGCGGCGGTTGCTCCTGGTGCTCTGGAAATCGCAAGAGAAGCCGTTGGCCACGCAACGCTTGCAGGGGCGGCGCTGGCCCGGCTCGTTGGGGACGCAGCGGGACTTGCGCCTGCGGCAGGGCTCGCAAGATTGGTATGCACGGCGGAATCTTGACTGGGGCGGAGAGGCGGTTTGGTTGACGGGTAAAAAGTGGAGAGAGTTCTGCTGCTGCTGTTGACGGTCATCCGAGTCCGCCTCGTCCAAGTGGTGAGAAGGAGGCGGAGGGGGCCTGTTGCTCGAGCTGAACACGTCCTCCATCTAGATTGGGACTCAAAACTTTACCACGCAGACAAATGAGTGCGATCTGTGTCGGAAGGGCCCCGTTTGTGCTGGTATGATCTGCCTAGGTACTCTTCATGCGGGGCGGACTATTCGGCCATCCGTCTAAGTCTATCTATTCCTGAGCTCCTGTCCACATCCCCATGCCACTAAGCACCCTGCAATTTTCCCCGCGCCAAAATGGATCCCCCGTGTCAGGTGGTGGTCAGAGGAGCACGCCCAAGACGGTAAATTACCGAGCCATACAGCGCTGCCACTGGGCCGCCCGTCACCCACCTGTCATCACCGTGTCCCGAGCGATTACACGGCCTCATTTTGTCCACCCAAACGTGTCTTTATCTCGAACTTTCTCTCTTTACAGACTACGAATTCCACAAAATTCGTGTACTCAAGCAGGTAGTTATTCGTTTATTCATCTACCCTGGGGTATTTATTGTCCCTCATCGAAGATCTTACCAGGATTCATCAACCAGCTGTAAATAGGCCAGGTCAGTAAACATATATCTTGGCAGTATTCTATGGATAACGGCGTGGCCATAAATGCATTTAGTAACTCACTGTGGGTCTATGCTCTCCTTGAACGCTCTCATTACTCCAACAGTGGCAGGGCTGAGCTCCTGGAGCAGGCATTGCTACAGAAATATACAGTGTCAGTACCACGTCCAAGAGGAAAAGATGGCTGTCCGACGGATCAGCTCAAGCGTCATGCTAATTACCTTCTTTCCGAGCCCAATCCCATGTTCACCCTGCCAAGTGCTGTCGTTAGAACTATTGCTAAGTTGAATGGTGCGCGGGTCTAAACCTACCGACACAGTGCCTTCCATCTGAATAGCCTTCTGCATCATGTCCTCCACAAACTTCTTTACTGCGGCCTTTTCTTCAGGCTTTTTCGGGTTATACATAATCATCTGATGGAAATTGCCGTCGCCCACATGGCCAAGGACACTCGAAAAGAGACCTAGCTTGGATGACTCCTCCTTGCACTCATCTGCACGGGAGGACAACGACCCGTTAGCAAGCGACCTCTCGGAGGATATGACCCAAACGAACGCCAATCACAAGAGGGGAGACGCACCTATAATTCCAGCCAGCCGTGATATGGGCACTGCCACATCGGTAGACCAGATCTCAGTCCCTTCGGGTCGAGTAGCGAGGCACGCCCACAGCGCCTGTTTTCTTGCGGACCACAGCGAAGCCATGTCATCCTCGTTGCTGGATGACACAAATGACCTACACCGAAACGACTTGGCCACTTGCTGAGCCGCGCCAACACTGTCCTGGATGATCTTGTCCGTGCCGGAGAACCTGTTTAAGCGCACAAGGTGTGCTAGTGTTAGGGGGCGTCCAAACATGAATTGGTTTCTCCTTTTTCTTTTTGTCGGGCGCAAATGACACGAGAACATTACCTACTTGATGAAAAGAGTCGGCGCCTCTTCCAAGACCCTACTACCAGCGCCGCCACTGGAATTAACCACCCTCATCTGCACGTCGTCCATGAGCTCCAGCGCGGCGAGGTTGATTCCCTTGCGGATCATGTCCGAAGCGGCAGAGGCGGCGTCCCTGACCGACAGGAATGTGGCGGTTGCGACCTGCTGCCACGGCGGGATGGTCGCGAGCTTGAGGGTCGCCTCGGTGATTATGCCCAGCGTGCCCTCGGAGCCCGTGAAGAGCGCCGTCAGGTTGTAGCCAGCAGAGGTCTTGCGTGGCCGGTGCCTCGTCTTGACGATTGTCCCGTCGGCCAGCACGACAGTCAGCCCCAGGACGTAGTCCTTCATGGTCCCGTACCGCATTGCGTTGGTCCCGCTGCAGTTGGTGGCAACCATGCCGCCGATCGTGGCCGTGGGGCTCGGATCTAGGGGGAGGAATAGGCCGCTGTCGCGCGTCATGTCGTTGAGAGCGGTCCAGTTGACGCCAGCCTGGACGACCACGTCGAGGTCGTCTGGGTGGAAGGCGACAACCTTGTCCATGCGCGAGAGATCGATGCACACGCCTCCGTGGGGCGCCGAAAAGTTGCCTTCGACGCTCGAGCCGGCGCCATAAGGCACCATAGGGATGCGATATGCGTGACAGACGCGCGCCACCGCCGCGACCTCTTCAGTGCTAGACGGCCAGACCACAGCCCGGGGGCGTACCGTTGTGTTGGACGTCGACCATTCCGAGTGTCCATGCTCCTCGAGATCATCGAAATCGGTGCTGACGGCATCCTCGCCTAGTTGACGGCGTATCTCGTCGAGGCCCTGTGGGTTGTATCGCGGCAAGTCAAGGGACGCCCCATAGACATCAAGAAAAGAAAAGGGGGGGGGGGCAGGGAAGGGGTTAAGACATGTAGAACTCAATTATTCGTGATGGCCTCACCTTGCTCGTTGTATATTCGCTGGCGTAAGTCCTGGAGCGCTGTCGCTGCAAGTTAAGTCCATGGCCATCTCGCTCGTACCAGGCCCAAACACCCAGGGCGCCGACGACAACACCAATTGATATACTTGAGAAGCCAGTCTTCCGTTGTCCCCCTTGTTGGCTCGTCAGATTATCGTTGGATTTTCTCGGGATCGACGATGAAGCGCGTCTCGCGGCGGCGGGGACAGCAGCGGCGGTCTTAGTTGGCAATGGGCGTGCCAGCAGGCATCTGAGTTGGAGCATGGCGCGACTTGAAGCAGTGCCGGCTTCGTGATAAGGGGACAGGAGAAGCGGGCTCTGTGCACACACCTTCTCAATACCACTGTGTTGGTTTAGGGACAATTGCTCCAATTTTGCTTATTATATAATATGTTTTGTTTTCTTCTCGATTTATTCGCTTGTCTGTCTTCCTAATTTTGGTGGTGAGACCTCGGGACCGTATGGTCCTTGTCAGACACGGTAACAACTACCTAGGTACTTAAGCACACGAACATGGCGGGACGGAAGAGATACCCAGGTACACTCGCCATACACCAAAGACCCACTGGACGTCTAGCATAAATTTCCTGTATCTTGAGACTCCGTGATTTTACGGTAACAGACCAAATAGCTCGCGTAGCCGTCAGCCGAGGGAATGGGTGTCGTCGGATATTCTCAATATGGTCTAGCTTCCGCTCTCTCCGCACCGGATAACACGCTTTGGACATTTTGACCGGGAAACACTTCCTGTGGCCGCAACCCCCTCCCACCGCCCTGCGACGACGAGATGTGGTATTGGCACTTGGGGCACCTCCCGCAGCCGGAGGCTCGCACATTTTGCATGCCATGGGGTGGCATATCATATGCGCCCGCATCCCTCAAGGGGAGGGACTAGAGAGAAATTGGTGCCTCAGTCACTTTACGGTGGCTGTCAAGTCTCATCCGACCGACTTGGCCCGAGGCTGAATATCCGCAGTCGTATTCGATGATTCCTCTTGATGTGACCTGTGGCTAGGATCCTTCAGTTTTTGTAATATCAAGCTGCGAGCCTTCTCTCCTTGCCAATCATCCTTATCTATCCTCGACTCCTCCACTGCTTGGTGCCATTGCGTGTGGTCGTCTCTCGCTTGTAAGGTGAGACACACACACACAGCGGTATACCAATTACGGCACACAAAGTCTGCGCAGAAAGTCATGGCTTCTCAGGTCAAGGACGCTGAATTGCTTCCCGAGGTGGGCGACAAGCCGGTAGCATTCACCATCGAATATGCAAATGATGTCGAACAGATCGACGCGGCGACCAACAAGGCCCTCCTGAAGCGTATCGATCGGCGGGTCATGCCTGTTGTGAGTAAAGAACGACAACTTCCACGAACACTTCTTCATTGACTTCCCTTCCGCTTCAAGCTTGGGCCCTGGTGACCTTGACTCACTCGCAAGAGATAACGACGACGAGGACTGGAAGAAAAATGCTAACTGTGCCCCCCGTGGCTAGCTCTGCTTCACCTACGCACTACAGTACTACGATAAGGCTCTCCTCAGCCAGGCCGCTATATTTGGCCTGCGCAAGGACCTGGGGCTCGAAGACGGCCTCAAGTACTCGTGGGCGTCGCTGATCTTCTACTTTGGCTACATGGCCGGCACCTATCCCATATCGTTCTTTGCACAAAAGTACTCGACTCGAAAAGTCATCACCATCATTGTGCTCATGTGGTCCGTCATTGTGCTGAGCACGCCCGCCTGCACCAGTTACGGCGGCTTCCTAGCCAACCGTTTTATGCTAGGGCTCATCGAGGCGGGGGTATCACCCACCTTTATGCTCGTCGTCGGGCTGTGGTACACGCATGCGGAGCAGGTCTCCCGCTCGGCCTGGTGGTACTCATTCAGCGGCGGCTCACTGCTCGTCTCGCCGCTCATCAACTATGGGCTGGGTCACATCACCGGGGGCAGCCTACACCCCTGGCAGTACATGTACATCATCGCCGGCGCCGCCACAGCCATCTGGGGTGTTGCCCTCTGGTGGCTGTTCCCGGACACGCCCATGTATGCGACTGGCTTCACCGATGCCGAGCGCGCCCTGCTCCTCCGCCGTGTGCGCGGCAACAATGCTGGCGCCGAGAATAAGGCTTTCAAGTCCTATCAGGTCACAGAGGCGCTCGCCGACTATCAGCTCTGGGGCAACTCCATCCTGGCCATCGTCTCCTGCACTGGCTCCGGTGCCGTCACCACTTTTGCGCCTATTGTCTTCAACGGCATGGGCTTCAACGTCTTCGAGTCGCTGCTTCTCAACCTGCCCATCGGTGCCCTGGCTTTTATCTGTATCCTTGGCTCCGGCTACCTCGGCCGCCATATCCCCAACGCGAGGCTACACATTGTCTCGTGCGCCTGTCTCCCTGTTATTCTAGGATGCGGCCTACTGTATGTGGTCGGGCGTCACATGTTTCCCTGTTTCTTTTTCTTTTTTTTTTCCTTTTGTAGCATCGTGATTGGGCTACCCATATCGCTAACAATACCTCGTCATCCTGCAGTTGGCAGCTCCCCTCGTCCAACCGTGCCGGTCGAATCATTGGGTACTACCTCATCAACTTCTTCTCATCGGCCTGGACCCAGTGCATCAGCCTCGGCACTTCCAACGTCGCTGGCCACACAAAGAAGGCGGTCTACGCGGCTGCCACCTTCGTAGGCTACTCTCTCGGTAACATTGTCGGCCCACTAATGTTTGACGCGTGAGTTATTTGTTATACGCCTGGTTAATTTTGGCTACCAATAGCCGCCGGACAAGACACCCAAACTGATTTCAACTTAGTTCATATGCCCCTCGTTATGACCCGAGCTTTACCGGCATCCTGATCTGCTTCGCCATCTGCGCATTTGCTGCCGAGCTACTTCGCTTCCTGTTGGTGAGGGAGAACAAACGTCGCGAGGCCAATTACGGCCCGCCAAACGACTTGCACGGCCTAGAGGACTTGACGGATCGGGAGAACAAGTCATTTAGATATCATGTGTGATGAGGGTAAAGCTCGCACGTACCGTGCCCGAATGATATTTACAATGATGACACCACCGACACAAGTATGACAGAGGGTAGCTTAGGTATGTACACTGTCTGAAATCAAGTCAATATAACTCAATATCTTCTAATGTTGTCGATTTTATTTTCAATTAATCTGATATAGAATGATTCATTACAATCCTTTCTTCCACTTTTATGATTGTCATTTTGTCTATGTCGAGGTAAACAGTAAATCTGCTACCAGTACGATGTCAGGAGTAGAGGTCTTCTGGCTTGAAGCAGACATGAGCATAATCCAATATGCTTCGTGTGGAGCAATTGTAAAAAGTTTAGCAGTACGGATTGAAGAAATGCAACTGACAAAAGAATCTTAATCTTGAAACTGAGGAGAATGGAACAGAAAAGACAAAGAGATCAGATATTCGCACCCGCAAAAAAAGAGGGCACACCCGCACTAGGGAACTCGAAGAAAAAAGGACCATGTTTAGAACTAAACCATACTAGGCAAGTATCTCACAGATTTATCATATAGGATAGTATCCTGTAAGAGGGTATCCTATAGGAGGGTAGGAGGTTATCCCATAGGAGGTTATCCTATAGGAGGTTGTCCTATAAGAGGTTATCACTTAGGGCTTCGGGTGTATCCTCTGGTTTAGTGGGTGCGAATATCTGATCTTAAAAAAACGGATAGGTCACTATGGGATCGAACCCACGCGCTCTAGCCAAAGAGTTTCCGCACAAGCGAAGAGTCCGAGGACTAATAAGATACTTTCAGATCTTTATAACTAGTTCCGTTTCTATTCTATATATAGCCTAAGCTATATATAATACCTTTATATAATTATAAATACTTAAGACCTAGTATTTAAAAAATATATAATATTAATAGTAATATTTAAATATAATAAGTAGGTATATAGTCTTAACCTTATAATATATAAATAAGGCTAGAGAGAAACTACTCTTAATAATATTATTAACTAAAATTATTAATATATAGCTTAAGAGCTAATTAATAATAAAGTAGTTATATAATAAGGTAAGAATAATCTTAAGATAATCTCTATATAAGTAGTCTTAGAAAGGAAATCTAAGTTAAAAATTTATTCTTCCCCTACTAATATATATATATATAAAGAAGTTATTAGGGCTATAAGCTAAATGTATGTAGGACCTAGCCAATAGGTCCGTGCACTAGGCTTATCTTATTAGCCCAAATGGCCGCCATATCTTTCATAATGGTAGATTATAGCTTTACTACTCCTTCTATTTTATTCCTTAGGCAACCATAGCTTTAAATCAACAATTCTTCAAAGATAATTTAAGCCTTCTTTACTAATAGGTCTTAAGGACCATTATAAAAGTCCTTACTAAGTAAGCTTATATTATAGTCCCTATCTAAGTATATAACTATTAATTTTAAAAGAAGTTAAGATAAAGATATAATTTAAAATAGCTTACCCCTAAGATTTTAATAATTAACTTCTAAATCTCCTATAAGACTTAGAGATACTAAAAGTAGTTTATAAGCTTAAGAAGGAAGAATATAAGAATCTTAATCTTCTTTATATCTATACTCTTATTATAGATAATAAAGGCCTTTTTAAGTTAGTAATAAAGAAGATAATAAAGGGAAATTTCAAGGTATATTTATAAGAGGAGTATAGGGAAATGTATAAAGCTGTTGAAGACTTTGTGTGTGGGCTCTGGGCTGCTGGTAAAGAAACGAGCGACTAAGCAGACAGATAGACAGACAGATAGTTTAAAGGAAGAATACAGTGTGGCCGAAGCCTTAGATCTTTATAAGCAAATGATGACACTCAGCTAGACATTTGAGCTACTTTGCTGATTTGTTTGCTTTTATAAGATTCCATAGGGACACCTGGACCGGTCCTCAGGTGGGGATTAGTGGCTGTGAGCTGTAGGGACTACGCGCAGGCAGACGCAGACAGACGAAGGCGGACGCAGGTTGAGGCCTGGGTCACACCGTAGATTGTGCAATGAGCCGCACTGCTAATAGTGATCCGCATATATTATTAAGCTAGGCTTAAGGCTGCAGCGGAAACCAGTCGATTCTACAACTGGTTGAGATCTCCACAAGTTTCATACAGATTCCTCTTTATTCGGGACCTTCTCCCCATCGGCCAAATGCGGCTCCTCCCTGATGGCGTATTTCTCAAAGCCACGGTCAGCAACATCAGGGTGCCGCCGATCCCACCACAACATCCCAAGCTGCACACAAATCGACGCCGCGGTAAACGCAGTGACAAGCGGGAACCCAATCGGATACCTCGGCGAGTCTGCAACACGCCACGCCCGCAGCGGGATAGTCGCATGGCCAACGTACACGATCGTGACCGTGATAGCCACGATAATGGACCTCGCCTCGGGCTCCTTGCGCAGGATCTCACCCATCCACGCCATCAGACTCGGCGCGCCGGCGTTCGTGGCGTAGGTCAGGAAGTAGAAGGTCAAGACGGCGGTGTTGTTGGGCGGCCACGCGCACAGCACGATCAGGCACACGCCCAAGGCGCACGCGGACCCGATGCTGATCTGCCACCGCCAGTGCTTCCAGTCAGACAAGCCGTTGAAGACGAGGCTGGTGACGATCTGCAGTGCGTAGCCACCGAGCGGGATGATATTTACGTGGTAGGTGTCGTATCCTAGGCTCTCGAGATAGAGGACGAAGTATGAGTTGGCGCGGTGGGACCAGGCTGTCAGGGCGAAGGCGAAGAGGAAGAAGTACGTGATGGGATGGACGATTATGTGACGCAGCTTCTTTTTCAGCACGGAGGCGGGGATGCGCACTGTCGTGTTGATGCCCGACTCTCCCATGCGCAGCTGGGCCAACCGCTTCTCTGCCGGAGTGAGCCAGAGGGCTCGGGTGTTGGCTGGCGAGTCCGGGATGGTCAGGAAGCCAAGCAGGCCTTGGCCCACGGTGATGGCGCCGGCGATTATAAAGAGCCACTGCCAGCCCCCCAAGCCGTGTACGCCATTCATGTTGGTATACAGAGTGGCCTGAAGCGCGCCGAGGAACATGGCTCCAGCGACGTCGGAGACATTGAAGAATGCCAGACGGAGCGCGAGTTCGGTCGGAGTGTACCAGTTGAAGATGAGGGACACCACGCTCGGCCAGAAGGCAGACGAGAAAAGGCCCAGGAAAAAGCGGAGGCCGTACACAGTCTGGGCGTTGGGAGCCTTATATGTGAAGAGGACAAGGAGGCCCCAGGTGATCTCGCACAACGGGAGGAATATCGACGGCCGGAACTTTAGTCGTTGTTAGTCGGTCCTCATTTCGGCAGTCGCCCTAAATTCCGGCGGGACGGCACGCATGCACTCACCCTAGTCTGAATTAGCTGTCCAGGGACGAGACCCAACGCATACCCGATCGAGAAGAATGTGGTGAACATGACGAGCTCGTTGCCGTACAGGCCAAGAGCCTCCCGCATGCCGGAGACGTAGGCCTGAGTTGTTGCCGATTGGTCCATCTCTTTCATCAGGCCGGCCACGAACATCCAGAGCAGAAGGAGGCAGTCCAGCTTGAAGATGAGCACATTTCGCCTGTTCCTGAAGTACGGAATGACTTTGGAAATGTACTTGAATGCACCCTCATCCGGTGCTCCTTGCTCTAGATCGGACACGGGCAGAACGGAGGCGCTCGGCTCCGTACCTGTCTCGGAGGCATCAACGCCTGTATTTTGGAAGCCCATGATGGCTGTTGCACAGGCTATCTGAGGAGGAAGAAGGACGTAGAGGGGCAAGATCAGCCCGATTCGTGTCTTGTGCAGCCATAAGCAAGTTATTAAATATGACCGGCCGCAATCGCGGGTACAACTTCCTCAAGAGCTTAATGTCAGCTTGATACGCCGGCATCTTTTTAGTCGTCGAATCCCTAGTTGAGCTTGGCACCCCACAAGTTCTGTACCAAATTGGTATAAGGCCCCAATTATGTTCAAGTTGGCGACGAATCTCGCATGTGAGGAATGAGAATTTGTAGATTGCGTGACAGAGTCGTAGAACATCGACATCTCTTGGCACAAACAGGGATTCTTATGCGTGTCTAGGCGCGCACGAAGTCGAGTGAACCAGCCACGCAGATAATGGCTACACAGTATTTTCTAAGATCATAAACTTTCCGGTGAGAATATCGATATCTAGTCCACCCAAGTGCCCGGCATTCTTTCCGAAGATGATTCCTTCCCTGGATGCCCTTTTCTCCACTTCCTGATTTGACGCCGCATGAAGCGTTTGTCTCTGATTTCGACTGCACGATCATATGTAACCCGACACCATCGCCCGTCCAGTCTGTAGTCGCCCGTGCCCACGATACAGTCGATTGGATACAAGCAGAAAGGAAAGCAAGATCTGGTCCAGAAATTGTTGTCTTCCCAGCGTTTCCAGGCCTTGAAGTCATCTGGGCCTGTAGGATAAACAGCACGCAACAGGTATCCATTGGGCTCGGAGCCAATGTTCATAAACTCCTCAAATGCCTCAACGGCGCTGCTTTCTGTAGGCACAACCCACCGCCAAGAAGGGATTTGCAGGCCGTCATAATTAAGGAGGACAACAGTCCTTTTCCTGCGATCGGATTTGTTGTCAAGGCCGAATTTTTGAACGAGGGCGATCTCAGCCGCGATGTAGCTACCGAGGTCAACATCACATGCTTTGAGCATTTTCAACCATGTGTATGCTCTATCATCAGCTGTGAAAGGATGATCTGTTCCCCCCAAAAAATACTGATATGCTGATTTGTCGTGGTTATTGACCGGCTGACAAATGTCGACGCCCTGTTCAATGATGTAGTGAAGAGTCGGGATCCACACCGAGAAAGCTTCAGGATTCATCAATGAGATGTTTCGTATGAGACGCACCCAGGCGTAAGATACAAAATTGGCGCAGTCAATCCCTGCTGGCTTCATGAACGCCTTGAGATACCGAAGGAAGTATGTTGGTTCCACTGCGACGTCCAAGAGATACCTCATATCCGTTTCCAACATCTCTTGCGGCCTGATGGACAGAAATAGCTCTGTAACTTCATAGGCTCCTGGGGGGTCATACCTCATAAGCATGACTGGGGGTGGGTTACTATATCAATGAGAATTAGTTTACTGCGTTATGATCTAGGACAGCAACAGAGTCGCATACGCTTCTTCGAACTCGTGACGAAAATCATGTTGCAATAAATATCTGCATCCCGCCGCCCATCTGAGGGACACTGCCATCTAGGCGCAGTTAGCATCATTCAAGTGCGTATCACACAGACCACCTTATGATCCACGTACGAAGAATAGGTTCATTTCTTGACCATAGGACCTGAACTTGCTGTATATGGATAGCTCCCGGTTCGAGATCATTTCGTGGAGATCCCGTACGCCATCTCCAAGCTCCATGGCCTCTCGCACTCGCATCCCTAGTTCCGAATGCTTCTCAATGATATGGACTATGTTGAGTGCATATGATGGAGTCCCTATGCCGACGTCGTAATGTATGTTGATCTGAGTCGGGGTAAATGGGAGTCGAACGACGATACTCCCTTTTCTGTACGCTATGCGATTGCCGTCGTCTTCGTCGTCCTCTCCGATCCAGCCATCAGCTATGGTCCAGGTAATGTAACCCAGGTATCGAAAGGTGCGACGATGTTGATGCTTCGCTCGCCGAGCTTTTGCTATTCTCGAATCTTTACCTGGCTCGAGTGACTGATCCATCAATTCAGTGCCGTTGCCAGATCTTGAAGATTGCTGCTGCGGAATGGATGTTAAGGTCCTGTGGCTCCACGTTAAAATCCATCTTGATTACCTAGAGAGAATTCCACATATCTGAGCTTACCACATATCCGCATGTATCACAAATTGCAGGAGCGAAGTGACACGTTCGATCTCTTGGAGCAAACTGTTGATTTTATCTTTGCGAAGGACGAGTCGGATACGTGAGACATATGCAGTGTCCACCTTCGGCCGTAGTGTCCAAGCTGATCCCTTGCCCGCACTGAGACTTGAAAGCATCTGCTCCATCTCTTGTGCCTTGGCCAGGCATTGGGCTAGGGCCTTTGCTATGATGTCGGAGGAAGCTAACAGTGAGTGGTCTGGCAGCGCTTTTCTCCGTTCCAGGTGAACGCTAATGAGTTGACACGCGGTTTCCAATATGACCAACCGTTCAATAAGATCCCTGGCCTCCTTTGGGGCAGATTTTATCTCCTCCACGGCTGTCCTGACCTTAGACGCTGTCTTGGCCAACTGGAAGGCGAAGGCGACAATCCCGACGATTCCAGAAGTCACTGATAATGGATCCATGTTGAACGCAGGGCTACTCTGTCGAAGTCTAAACGATGAGGAGGCTTCAGGAACTCGATATCTGAGTCTCGTGGTATAAGGCTGGGCCGGTCAGGATCAACCACGAGTTAGGTACGTCGTGTGGACTTTGCCAGGCCGGGACAACAGATTTCGCGCGCTGATGATAAGCCAGGGGGGTTTTACTCGCAAGAATCGCGAGTCTGTAGAGCGAAAAACATCACACGAAACGTGATAATGTAGCCAAGTACCAGGAGTAAACTGAAGAAGCGAGAGATAGGGTGGCTTGCAATGTGAACGTCACTAGGGAAGCCTTATAGTGGGCCGGCAACTAGCTACAGCCACGTTAAATATGTAGAGGAACCAAAACGTTCTATTTGGGAGAAAGGAGTATATTAAACTTATCTACTATCTAAATAGGTCTAAATAGGGTTTTTCAACCTTATAGGTATTTTATAGTATCTATAAGTATACTCTAAAACTAGGGTTAGGAGTATATCTTTTATATACCCCCTAATAATAAATCTATTTTTAAGCTTATTACTACTCTACTTTTCTTAATAATAAAAAATATATTAGTAGGTAGATACCTTATACTAGTAGACCTTCTTTTAGATACTTATATAGATCTAATTTTAGTAATTCTTCTTTTTTATATTATTTTATTTATTATCTTTAAATATCCTTATAACTTATATATACTCCTTTCTATCTAATTAGAGCTTAGATTTAAATTTTTTAAGTAATTTTATACTAGATTTTATTAAAAAATATTCTTAAAACTACTATTTTAAATTTTATTTTAATATTTTATAAATTAATAGGTAAAGTAACCTTTATATTTTTTATTTTTTATAAGTATAAGAAAGGTAATAATAATTAGGGTAATTCTAAGAACCTTATAGAGCTTAAGTATTTTACTTTTAAGTATATTAAGTAGAAATTAAATATTAAGGAGTAAAAAAAGGTTACTAAAAATATATAATTTTTATATATTTATATATTTACTTTTTTAGCTTAGCTAATAAATTAGATATAAAAGTAATTAAACTTAATACTAAAATAGTTAAATTTAAGGCTAAGCTTTAAAATATTTATTTTAAAACTACTAAGGTTAAGTATTAATTTTATATTAAGACTAAGGTATTTAAAACTATTAAGTATTAAATCCCCTATTTTTATTATATTAATTTTTTTTTATATAATTATATTAAGTTAAATATTTTTAACTATTTTAATTATAATAGTAAGGGTAAGTATTATTTTTATTATTTTAAAGATAATAATAAATATAAGGAGTTCTCTAATCTTATATTAATCTTTATTAATAAGCTAGAACCTATCTATAAGGTTCTAAATAAATTATATAAAGATAGCCTTAAGGATAATAAGTTTAAGATAATTATTATAAAGATTAAGATTATTTATAATAAGGTTTATATTATATATAAATATATATATAAAATAGAAGAATATAATTATTTTAATAATTAGATAGCTTTAAATCTTAAATATACTTATATTAAGTATTTTAAGCTCTTTAAAGATATCTTATATATTTATAATAAGGCTATTAATAATAATAAGAGTATTAATAGAAGTAATAATAACTAATTTATTTTTTTAAACTTTTTAAATATTATTAAGAGTATATACTTTAAACTAATTTATAGCTTTATTTATATAATATAATATTTTATATAAATTAAATATATAGAAATAATAAATTTTAAGATTTTAAGGTATTTAAATAGGTTCTTTTAAGTATATTAAGTTTTAACTTAATTAGGAATTAGGTTCCTAAATATTAGATAAGTTTAAGATATAGCCTTTAAGGCTTTAGGCTATTAGAATTAATTTATTCTTCTATTATTTCTTATATATTTTATAAATTTAAGTATTCTTAGAAATATTTAAATTAGGTATATATAAGAACTTTAGTTAGTTTATTTATTAGTATTTTTAATATTTTTAAGTATATTATATTAAAGTTTTTATACTTATATTTCTACTTTAATTATATTTATTAGATATTTATATATTATAACTTTATATTAAGTCTTTTAGCTTTATTTACTATTAGGTATATAGTTTATTAATTATTTAAATAAATATTTTAAAGCTTTTTTAAGTTTAGGTATATATTCTAGAATAGTTATTTTAAGATTATAATTTTCTTTATTATAAGTTTAAGAACTAATAACTTAGTCTTAGTTATAAATATAGAAATAGTTATTTATTTAGTTACTTTTTATTAAATTAGTCTACTAAATAAGGTTATTATATATTTTTATAAGGACTTCTAATTTTCTTAGTTATTTATAAATAAGATATCTCCTATTATTAGAAGTATTTAGGCTTTCTTATATTCTTTATATTAAATCTCTAAGTATTAGGTTATATATAAATATTTAATTATATAGTTTATAGTTTTAAAATAGCTTAATTTAGGGTTTATAAGTACTCTTAAAAGCTTAATATATATAAAAGCTATATCTAAGTATAGTATAATAGTTATATATAAGATAAATTTAATTTTCTTTTAGTATATTTTAATTTTTTTATTAGAAGCTTACCCTTTATAAAGTTTTAAGTTTTTTAGAATTATAAGTATATATAAGAGTATTTCTAAGTTATCTTATAAGTAGAACTTTTAAATAACTTTTTTAATATATAAGTTATATATAAGAGAGATTATTTTTTTAAACTTATCTCTTAATATATATATATTTAAGAACTACTTAATAAGACTTTAGTTTTTAACCTTATATTTTACTTAGATACTTACTTTTAGATACTTATATTTATTTTTACTCTCTTTTAAATATATTATAAGAATATTATTTATATAGAATAGAACTATTAGTTTTATTTTTAGGCTTATAAAGAGATAAGGCTTTTTTAAAGCTAATTTTAAACTAAGTTTAAGTAGTATAGATAAGAATTCCTTATATTAGAGGAGTAGAAAATCTCTTAAACTATATAAGGCTCTTATAAGCTTAATATACTTCTTAATCTCTTTAAATTTATTTAGAAGTTTATAAAAAATAGACTTATACCCCTTTTTTTAGATATAAAGGAATATAGTAGTAATATTAAGTTATACTATCTTTAAATTAAAATATACTCTAATAGTTATTATAACTTAAAAGGTCCTTATAGTAAGTATAATTATATAAGTACTCTCTATTATAAATAATAATTATAGATCCTCTTAAATATATATATAAGCTTTAAAGGAGGTTAAGTAACTATCCTTATTTAGCTTATATTTATATACTTATTTAAGTAGGAGGGGCCTTAAAGATACTTTTTTATACTTTATAATTCTCTAAATATTTAGTTTTATTAATAATTTAAACTCTTAATATATAGTAATAAGTTAATTATTCTTAAAAGGGCTATTTTAAACTTATTTTTATAATATAGGCTCTATTAGAAGGTTACTTATATAATATCTTACTCTTATATTATTTATTATAGCTTTTTTAGGTATATCTTAGTATCTAAGAGTAGCTATAAAGATATAATTAAGTATTTTTAGTTATTTATCTTATTTTTTACTTTAGATATATTATTTTAGCTACTTTAGTATATAAGTAATTATAAATTATACTTATATATAAGTATTTTTTTATAGGCCTATTATATATACTAATTTAATATTTATAATAATAGGAGAGGAATCTTAAGTTTAATTTTATTTCTTTTAAATTTAGTTTAATTATTATATAGGTTCTATTCTCTATACTTTAAATTATATTTTTTTCTCTCTTCTTTAATTACTAGAATTCCTTATATAATTAAGTTAGTATACTTCTTAATTAGAAACTTCTAAGCTCTTAGTCCTTATTTCTTTATTAGAAATAGTTTCTCCTTATATTAATATACTCTTATTTAGAGCTTTTAGAGTATATTTAGAGGTAAAAAAACTTATATTAGTTTTTTTAGGGTTAATTTAAATAAATAGTAAATTTAATTTATTATTTCCTTATATATTTATATTTAGTCCTATTAGAGTATTATTCTTATTTAGAATTATAATTTTATTTTTTTTAATTTAGTTATTTTAGTTATATTATATATCTTTAATTTCTATTTTATTAGCTATATATATAATCTTTTAAATCTCCTTAAGAGTAGCTATTTTAACTAATATATACTTTACTTTAAGGGCTTATAGTCTATTTACCTCCTTATTAACTTAGTTTATATAAAAAAGATTCTTTTTAAATATTATATTTTAAGTAGAAATTACCTCTTTATATATAAGAATCTATATTTTAAATATATTTAATATAATATACTCTATAAGATAGCCTATATAAGCCCTCTTATATATTTTAAAGTAGTACCTTATTATATTATTTTTATACTTTCTAATTAGAGTATATACTTTATAACTATAAGTATATATATTATTCTAATTAGAAAGTAGGCTTTAAAGCTTATTTTTTATTTAAAGTAGTTTATATTATTAAAAATAGTAGTTAAACTAGTTATATAAAATAATATTTAAGGCTTATCTTTATTTTTTAAGTATTAGAGATATATTATATAAAAAAATTATAATTATTATTACTTTTAACTATAGGTCTAATAGGAGGTTTATATTAAGTAATAGTATAAGAGTCTTTTTAATAAGGGTTTTTCTAATTTTTTTATTTTTTTTATTTATTTCTAATATTTTTAAAAGAGTAATTTTAAAATTAATACTACTTTATTTTACTTATTTAATATATTTTATATCTAATAAATAGTTTATTATAGTAGCCTTAGTATCTTATTAGATCTTATAAATAAAGAAGCTAAATTACCTTTAGATATATATTTTAAAGTATTAGAGTACTTTAGATACTATTTCTTAGGTTTTTAATTATAATAAATATATAAAGAGCTTTCTATTAAACTTATTATAGATAATAAAAGTATATAAAGAGCTATCTAAGGTTTATATATATATAAAAAGATTTTAGAAGATTTAGAAGAAGGATTTAAGGCTTTTATTTTTTAATAGTATTTTTTAAATATATTTTATTATATATATATAGGAATAGAATTTATAGTTTATTTTCTATATTTTAGAGATTTTTACTCTTTTACTCTACTCTATTAGATTTTTTAGAATATATATATTTAGGTAGTTAGAATATAAGTATTATAAATATATAGAATCTTCTTAATCTAATTACTTATTCTAAGATAGTTAAAAAGAGTATTTTTTTATAGTAATAAATATTTAAAAATTTATAATTTTAGTTATACTTTTTATAATAATAAGGGTTTAAAAATAAGAAAAGGAGAGTAGCTTATATTTAATAAATATTAGATTATACTTCTAAATAAGTTCTATTATTAATATATTATTTTTAAGTAATCTAAAATATAATATAATATCTTTTTTATAATACTAAGTATTTAATTATTATAAGAATATTTTAGATATTATATTTATATAGAAATTCTTTACTACTATTATATTCTTTAATATAAGGTTTTTAGTATATCTCCTTTATATTTTATAAATAATATTTCTTAGATATTTAGTATTATATCTATATATTTTTAGAGTTAAAGTATCTACTTTAATTATATTATTATTTAAATTAGGGTAGAAGATATTTAGTTTTAATCTTTTAACTATATTAATAAAGTAAATAATACTATAGTTATTTAAAATAATATTTTTTAAAAGGGTATATTAAGCCTTATTTAAGAATATATATATCTTATATATAAGTAGTTTTATAAAGATCTTTATAGGGTTAATTATAATATATATATTATAATTAGTTACTCTAAAAGATATATTTAAGAAGTATTAACTAATAAATAAAAGGAAGAAATAATTATACTTTATAAAATAATAATTATATATATAGGAAAGTAAAAATTAAGTATTTTCTTAACCTAACTTAAGAGTTCCTAAATATAATAAAGAAGAAATATCTTTATCTACTAATATAGTTATATTTCTAGCTTTTAAATATATATTATATTTTTTAAATTATAGAATTAGGTTTTAAAATTTCTTTAATTTTAGATATTTTCTAATCTCCTTATATTTAGTATTTAAGATATTTTTTTTTAGGAGTAGGTCTTTTTTACTTATATATATATATTTAAGTATTCTATAGTTAGTTAACTCTTATTTATAATATTTAAAATAGTTATTACTTTAGTAGGAGTATTTAAAATCTTTTTTTTAGGCTTATTCTTTATTAGAATTATTTAACTTAGGGGGTTTTAGTTCTATACTTAGTTTTAATATTTTAATTTTAGTTAATATAATAAAGACTAGAATACTTTTAGAGTATTTAAACTACTTATTTATATATAATAAGGTTATTAATATTTTAGAGAGTTTCTAAATTATTAGAATAAGTTTTCTAAGTATATCTTATTTAATTATAAAGTATCTCTTTAATTAAACTTATTTAAAAATAATTTAACTTAAAATAGCTTATAAAAAGTTATTTATATTAAGAAAACTATTAATTTCTAGTATATTATATATATAAACTTATATATAGACTTTATAAAACTCTTAATACTATATATCTAATTTAATTTTAATCTTCTAAGCTTTCTTAAGATATTAAATATAAGCTTATTATATTATATTAACTTTATTAGATTTTAAGAGAGTAAGATTATTTCTAATATTTTTAATAACTTTATAAATAGAAAATAAGCTTAAATTAGCTAGTCCTATTATATATATAAATAGAATATTACTTAAGATTATCTTCTATATTTAGTCTTATATTTTCTAAAATTCTAATACTTTTAATATTTAGTTTAAAGTAAAAATTAGTCTTTATTATATCTCTTAATTATAGGCTTTTTTAAATTTTTTCTAAAAGAATACTTCCTATATTAGTTTTAATTCCTTATTTTTAAATATTTTAGATATTTAATAAGTAAAAAAATTAAAATATCTATTCTAAAATATCTCTTATTAGTTATACTTATATATTATAGCTTATTTTAGGAGTTCTAAGATTAAAGATATATCTATTTTTATATTTAGAGATATATTTAGGTTTATAAGTAGCTAATACTATTTAAGATAATAATATATTTTTAAAAGAATATATTATATAAGAAAAAAATATAAGTCTTTATAGATAATATTTAAAATAAATAATAAAGCTATAATTATATATATTATATTAGAGATAAAATAAAGTATATAAAGAATATATAAGATAAGTTATATCTTAAATTATTTATTCTAAGCTTCTTAGAAGAAGATTTAATAGTTATATACTAGGCTTATAACTATAGAGGAACTAAAATATTCTATTTAGGAGAAAGGAGTATATTAAACTTATCTACTATCTAAATAGGTCTAAATAGGGTTTTTCGACCTTATAGGTGTTTTATAGTGTCTGTAGGCACGCTCTAAAACTAGGGTTAGGAGTGTATCCTCCACAAAATAGCCTGCAAAAAGACGGGGGCAAGGCAGTGCACCAGCACCTGCATGCCAGATGTGAGTGGAGCACAACCCAGTGGACCAGGCCTTCAGTCAAGCCGTTTTTGAAATGCTTGTCAAGAGGCGATGGGCGGCAAACAGGAGGAATTGGCGTTACTATTGCAGATGGACAAGAATGAGCACGCATTTGAGGCGGAACTTCACAACAACTATCTGCAATGTAGTTCTACGGACAATGAAGTTGAGTGGCTGGCTGCGGCCATGCGGTGCCCCCCCCCTCAATCACATTGGTATTTCCGGCCTTTGACCCGACTCTCCAGCAAATTTGAAGCCTTTAGAGACCGGTCAATTCAGGTTACGTGCTACATAGGGTATTCGCTCTCCATCTCCATCCATCCACTTCAGGGCTCAACGGCTGACCACAGGCCGGCCCGACTCGACACGACACGACACAACACCATAGGGGGGAATTAAAGCAGGCAAGCGACTACGCAAGCAAAGCACAACACAAGGCAGATCATCCTCCAGAAACCAGTAGATAGCAGGAATGGGGTATACCAGCGCCGTACGAGGGCTGCCCAGCAGGGGCAGATATTAAGCCCCAATCAACCAACCAGTTGTGTAACTGTACCACACCACCCACCGGGGAAAAAAGCACGAAGCCACACCACACTATAACGACCAAGAGGAACTATGCACGCACCACAGCCCTACCCAACCACATTTACCGAGTAGACCCAGGCGTCCCAGGCAACGGCCTCGGCCCCCCGATCTGCCGCCTCCCAGCCCCGATCCCCTGGGTCCCGCGGTTCATGTTGTCGCCGCCGGTATACCCAGCAAACTGGCTGACGTCCCAGCGCCCGCCGATGCCACCGCCGATGCCATCAACGCCATCTCCGGACCGCGGCGCTTTCGACGTCTGCTTCTGCGACTCCTCCCACTCGCGCTGCCGCTGCCTCTCGAGCTCCATCTCGCGCTCGAGCAGCGACTTGGACGCTAAGCCGCCGGCCTTGGTGCGCTGCTGCGTCGCGGCGCGCCGGCGGTCCTCGGCGTCGCGCTCCTCGGCCGACGACCCGATCTCGCGCGAGTAGGTGAGCTGCTGTGCGGGCGCGGCGGGGGCTGGCTGCGAGGCTAGGTAGCGGTCTGTGCGGTTCATCTGCGGCGAGGGGGTTGTCGATGGCGAGGAGTAGGTCTTGGGGTCAGGCAGGGGCCGCGAGCCGGCGGTGTTGGCCCGGGACCGCGTGCCGCCCGACCTGGCTGACTCGCCGGTGCGGTGCGTCTTGACCATCGCTGCTGGGGGCGGCGTCGCGGCGACAGCCGGGTCGGGGAGCGGCCGTGACCCCTGGCGGGGTGGTGGTGCAGGCCGTTGTGCCAGTGGGGACCCGGGCAGGGTGTATTCGTTGCGCGGGGGCGACATGGCCGAGCGCTCGTCGCCGTGGGCCCACGAGTCCTGCCGGCTTGGCTCCCCGGACGCGGGGCGGGGCCGGCTGCGCGAGCGGGCCCTGGACTTAGCATCGCCGCTCTTGAGGCGCAGCCTGTCCTGGCGCTCGCGCTCGTACTGGGCCTCCCGCTCCCGCGCGAGCTCCAGCTCCTTCTCCAGTTGCTTGATCCGGCTGCTGTAGACCTCCTCGCCGCCGTCGGCGGACTGTTCGGCCTGGTATTGGCTGAGGAACTGGCCTTGTAGGCGAGAGTCGCCCGACTTTCTCCTGGCCTTGGCTCGCTCCTGGGCCAGCCGCTTCTCGGCTTCTTCCTCGTCCTTGCGACGCTTCTCCTCTGTGATCTTCCACTGGCGCTCT
The DNA here is from genome assembly GCA_023522825.1 of Diaporthe ampelina. NCBI lineage: Eukaryota > Fungi > Ascomycota > Sordariomycetes > Diaporthales > Diaporthaceae > Diaporthe > Diaporthe ampelina. The sequence continues at coordinate 67,764 of JAMFTM010000152.1, forward strand.
TCCTCCTCCCAGCGGCGCTTCTCCTCCGCCGCCTTGCGTGCTTCTTGGTCGCGCTGGCGCTTGGTCTCCTCCTCCCACCGACGCGCCTCCTCCTGCTTCGCGCGCTCCTCGGCCTCGAGCACTGCCTGGCGACGCGCCTCTTCCTCTTCGCGCTGCTTCTGCTCTTCGGCCTCCTTGGCCTTCCGCCTCTTCTCCTTCTCTGCTAAGCTGGGCACTGACGGACCAGCACTAGTGATCTGCCGCCGCCCGCCGAAAGAGATTCCGAGGTTGGCCTGACTTGCTCCGCCCATGTAACCGTACTGCGCGATGTTCCATGCAGGCGATGTCGCGCCCTCGTTGGCCTTGCTGCTCCAGCTGGAAACGGAGGGCGACTTAGGCCCGTTCCCTATCGGACTCTTTGCAGGGGACCATCGCCCACTTGTGGAGTCTCCAGTCTTGGATGCTACCAGCGGCGGTCGGCTACCGTAGGCTGAAGATGCGTTGCTGGAGTTTGACATGCCGCGCGGCCGGCCTCCTGGCGTGGGTGTTGGCGAGAGCGTCCCTCCGGCGCCAGTCCTCTGTGGGCTCAGTCCCGAGGCACGGGGTCCGATGGCTGATGGGAAGGAGGCGGGATTCGCCTTGTTCGCTGCGCGGCTGAAGGCGCCGATGCATTGTAGTACTTGTGCGGGATCCTTTGCCTCGTATAGGTCGACGGTGAGGAACATGTCGTGTTCTTGTAGGTTGAGTGGCGGGCCTTTGCAGGCGCGGAGGAAGTGTGAGATGTTTTCCATCTGGACGAAGGGCATGGCCGAGGCCTTGAACTTGACGCCCGGGGGAGGCAGGACGAGGTTGACGAGTCTGTTGGAGTAACGGTGGGTTAGTCGCTGACTGACTTCACAAGTGATTTCGTCTCCTATGTGATCGCTGGACACCTACTTGCACAGAGCGACGCCATCTTTCAGCGACTCGAGCAGGTCGCCCGACATGCGCTGGCCGAGTATGCCCTCGATCCACTCGCGCGCCTCGTTCGCAGCGGCCGGGGTGTACTTCTCCAGCCGGAGGCGCTTCAAGTCCCGATCCAGAGACATAGTGATGCTGAGGAGAGGTTGTGCCGTAGGATCCGATTCCGATTCCGGGTATGCGCCGTGGGCAGTCCTGGGACTCGAGAGTTGCTTCTTCTTGCGCGCTCTCTCCCCACAGGAACGGCAAGAAACGGGATTATTGAGTGGCGGTTGGCTGGGCTAGCTGGGACGGCGGCGGTTCGCAGGCTTACGTCAGTGAAGGCGGTTTGACGTGTGTGCCAGGCAGTGCTACCCGGTCTAGCACGTCTATTGGCCGCGAGGGTTGGAGAGTCAGTCGAGTTGGTCGAGTTAGTCGAGTATGCACGACAGGATTTAGGAGGGCCTGAAGGTTAACCAGGGTTGATTTCTCGTGCTTTTGAAGACGGATCTGATGGCGAGAAAGGCGGATGAAGCCACGCGACACGGGAGAGAGCGAAATTACTCTGTGGATATGGAAATTGCGAGCAATCCATGGGAGATGATACAGCATTAATCCAGTAATCCAGATGTCCCTAGTTAGTGCCAGGCCAGGCACAATGCAGTGTGCAGACCCAATAGTGAGTGGCCCAGAGTACAGCGCAGCATAATCATGGATGATTGATTCTCTGGCTATCCCCTCCCTCCCCTCCAGCCAGCCAGCCAGCGGAACCCCACCCCCCTCCATTCCCTGCCCGCCTGCAACAACACACTCGGAAGCCGGTTTGGGTCCAGGGGTCCAGGGATAACGTGCCCACGGCGGATGGCTGGTCGCTGCCCGACAAGGCGACGGTACAGGGAAGGACCCACCACACAGGGGTCGCTTATTGGCGCCATTGGTACTTAACGCGGCCTGGCGCGTTGCAGGCATGTCACTGACAGCCGGGAGGCCATGACGCATCATGATCAATCAGAAGCCTGCTAACAAAAAAAACACAACCAAAATGCACTAAGAATAATTTCCATATTGCGCCTTGGATCGACTACGCAGCAACACATCACAACTTCCCTGCCACAGCACAACTGCTTTCGGTTTACTCCACAACACCGACCGCAGGTGCCATGCCCCCAAAACAGATTTCACCTCTGTTGCAGACATGGTATAAGTGGAAGGCCCTGCGCCTGCCATGGCGCAAACGCTTCCTCGTTGGTGAGTGAGAGACTGAACTGACTCCACCAAGCTCACCTCGTAGCCTGGCTCATCACGAGCCAAGGCATAACCCAGCCAGCCAGCCACACACATGCCCTTGGGTTGGATATCATAACACAGCCTGGCTATAACTACACAAACCTGCTTCCACCACAGGAACGAAAAACAGACCTGACCCACCACACTGACTGACATCACACCACAGGCCTCGACCTCCAGGGCAACACCTACTGGGAGTTCCGCGACGTCCGCGGCGACCCCCAGGACCCAAACACCCGCTGGCGCCGCATCGTGCAGTACCCGCGCGACACGCACTACGGCGAGGTGAAAGTCCCGCCCCAGTGGCACCAGTGGCTGCGGCACACCCGCGACGCCCCGCCCTCCATCCCGGAGCAGCACGCCGAGGTCCGCCGCCAGCAGCAGATGAAGGTGCTGGCCGCCGAGGCCGACGCCCGCTGGGCTGCCAAGCCGAGTCTGTTGGATGCTGGTGGTGGTGCGCCTGGCCAGGCTGGGCTTGGGCAGCCGGAGCCGGCGCTCGGGGGTAGTAGTATGACGAGGGAAGGGGGCAGTCGGGGCGGTGCCGTGCCGAGGGAGGAGACTCGGAGGGATCCGGTCGCTGCGGCGGGGGATGCTGAGAAGAAGGACCCGTGGAGGCAGAGTAGACGCGGCGGGCCGAGTGAGGACTGGCAGCCGCAGGCTTGGTCACCTCCAGCTCCCAAACGGTAGAGCGTTGGTCGTGTGTAACATCAATGTAAAAGACATCTCCATGATCTGGCCAACGTCGGCCCCTTGTTCCTTTGATTGTCATAATGCCCACCGGCTGGCTCTAAACTACCTCATTTTCAAACACCATAACTCCGAACATGGCAGGTATTCTTTTCGGCCTCTACCACAGGCCACCAAACGCCTTGCTGCTGTCACTACAGCTTCCCAAGTGACAATCCCTGAGAAGAACCGTTACTCCCTGAATGCCCTGCAGAACGACAACTCCTGGCCAGAACCTTGGCACCACACAGTGAGCTCTAGCGATGGGTGGTGGCGACATGCTGGCACACCTCTACGTCTACTCTTCTTCATTTTCATACTCCATCTTCAAGATCTCAACCCACGCCAGCAGCCTCTTCCCAGAGGCGCGCAGCATCTCCTGCGCAGCCAGCTCGCCATCGGTTTTGAACCGGTCGGTGTTGGAGCGGCCGCTCTTCTTCGGCGCAGCCTTATCGTTTCGGGCCGCAACACCCTTCTCCACGGCGTGCTGCAATGTCGGCGACCACGAGCAGAAGTCGAGGCGCAACAGGGTCTCCAGCGCCAGCGAGAGTTTTGCGTTGTTCTCGGCTGTCCGGTACGCAAACGGCAGGTAGCATCGCTCCATGATTCTCGTGCTGATGTCCTCTCGCGCGTCCACCTCGGGGTCGACGTCGCTCGGCTGTGGGGTCTTGCCCGGGAGTAGGTATGGCATCAGGCAGCGGATGATGGCCACCAGGCTGTCCTTGATGAGCGGCGTGTTATGGTGGGCCAGGAACTTGGAGAAAGCCACCACGGGTAGCTGCGCGATCCTCTCTGTCGTCTTCTCGTAGAGGTCCGGCAGGCTGATAACACACTTTCGTGGAAGGTCGCATGCAGCCTCAGATAACTGCGTTCGTAGTCAGCACGAGAGTTGTGTAAGAAATGGAGCAATGCCTTATGCACGAAATACGTACCAATGAGAAGAGCCGCAGTCGAAGCGGTATGGTCTCCAACAACGACGACCCTGTCCACAGCGCTGTGTCGTTCTTAACGTCTATGGCTAGCACTCGGAGGTGTTCTGGGGTGGGTGGTTCCGAGCCCCCCGTGGATGAATCATCGTCATAGTCGCCGAACTTGTCATTCTCGAGGTCCACCCGGTCTCGCTTCCTCTTCTTGCTGCTCTTTGACGCAACCTTGTTCTCCCTCGTAAACACTTCCTTAAAGATGGCTTGCGATGACGTGTTACCGTCCGCAAACAGAGCGCTGATTATCGGCTTCAGGGCGCTGACACGGCTATTTTTCGGCACCACATACGACACCAGTAGCGACTCCTGGAGAAGCTGGTACTCGTACTCCTCCTGGGACCCTTCGCGCTCAAGGTCAAGCCTCTTCCTCTCCTTGTAGTCCGCCTCCAGCACATCGACCATGTACTCAAGCCACGGCTTCCACCACCGCCATCGATGAGGGTGTTGCGCGCTGCAGTTGAAGGCCCAGCCGAGGACCCTCCAAAAGTCCTGACCGCGCGCCCAGACACTGCCCTTGTTGGCCGTCTTGCCGCGCAGGAAGTCCTCGTCGCTTTCTGCCTCACCGCCGAGCATGGCAGAGTTCTCGGAGCTGCGCCGCCGGTTCCGCCCGTTCTCGCCGCGGAAGAGGAAGGCGTCGCGCAGGTTCGCATTGACGGGCCCGACGGTGGCCAGGACGGTGCGCAGGTACGATATCGCCAGGGACGAGACGTCGTGGGCGGCCGAGTCTGGGAGCTTCGAGGTGTGCTTGGGGTGGATGGCGAGCGTGGCCAGCACCGCCATCTGGGCCGGGGGCGCGACGCAGGCTGGCCGGGCGGGCGCGATGCCGTCGCAGAGCAGGCTGTTCAACAGGTTCAGGGCGGCGATGTCTTTGCGTGTTGTTTAGCATGCATGGCGACGACAGGATTACGACAGCATGGGCTATGCTCACAGTATTGCTCCTCCAGGTGGATGTGGCAGCGCAGCTTGAGCTCGCGCGGCAGCCCGACGGCATCGCGATAGACAGCCTTGGGATGAGCTGAGCCCTCCCTTGAGTCGCCGGCCGGACTGCTAGGCTCGGTGACGCTGGCGCTCGCGGGGCTGCCCTCACTCGCGGTGAGATAGTTCGAATCATTGGACGGTGGAGTCGGCGTCCGCGTCAATTCGGAGAGGGTTGAGGTGGTTTTGGCCATGCTTGAATCGTCATGGCCAGGCGGTTGTTCAGGGCGTGTAGGACGCGGGGAGTGTCTTGAGGAATCGCGTCGCGGGCCTATGAGGCTGCACATCTGACCAGGGACCGTTGCTAACACGTCCACACGTGAGGTGTGCTGGGTCGGTGTTAGTGCGTCTGTGCACCTGCGCTGCTATGGACGTGGGGGTACATGGGGCGCGACTTCCAACTACGGCACAAGGACACGGCCCGGGACAGAATCGCAGCACAGATGCTCGCTGGGGTTGGAGAACTAACACCACAGCCTGCAAGACGACTCACACGACAACTTGCCGACGATCTACAACACAACTTACCCGGCAACTCACACGACGACTTATACGAAAACTCCCACGGAACTTGCAGCACCGTGGGATGAGCAGTGAACAGGCTCTTGGATATGTGCAACTTATACCCACTTGAGTCAAGGGCAGCGGACCTTCCTCATCAGTATTCATGCTCCATATCTCCGTGGTCTCATCCGGCCCCAGGGGGAAATGCTCTCCTACTCTTCTGCGCTTCGACTTGACCAATGCAGTCTGCCATGCAAGAAGCCATCCACCAAAGACTGCCGGAAATTGAACTCGAACCCCTGAATACATGCCTTCTGCAACTGAATATACTGGCCACACAGCATGTATGCAAAGGTTTGTGGAAATTTGAAAGGAGATCACTCTTCAGCCTTTTCTATTCGTATGATTTACCATCAATTTCTCTATTTTATAATTGATACCGATCGTGGCTGACTTGATATCAAGCACAGATCTTCATCAACGTCCGAGGATTTCTCTTTGGCTCTGCTGTCAACCACGGGGCTCACCCAGGCAGTTGTGGGCTTCCTCCCTACCTTGACAGGGACTGCTGAGCAGATACCCTATGGTGCTCCGGCTCAAACTCCACTTCAGTTCAACCACGGACAACAATTCGTCTCTCACGGCATCACTCACTCTGATCAACTTCATATCATGTCTCTCGGCGTGTACGACTTGATGTGATAGCCGGGGTCCAACATGATCCAACCGACTCGCTTGGGCTACAAGACTTCACTCATATCTTTAGCCTCGAGTTGAGACTGTTCGGCCACATTGGGGTTGGCTATTCATACCAGATAGAGTGACCCGAAGGTTGTCATCACGACAAAAGTCGCCCACATATTCAACTTCAACTTGGTCATCTCAGGTTACAGGGTCCCAGATACCCAAGGCCATACTCATCTCATCCCCATCAGCTGATTCCACTTGGTCAACGTCGTGGGTAAATGGCGTGGAGCGGGGGCACTGGCCGTCCTAGGAAATGATCATGGTACTATTCGCCAATTCACTGGCACGCTCGCTGAGTACAGATGTATGCTTATATTATATCGTCCAGGCATTCCACCGCCGTATGTGCTTCTCCAGCATGTCTCGCAACCAACTTCCGGAAATTGTATAAGCTCACTGTGCAGCTGATATTGTCCACTTTGAACGGAGATGCTCAGCTTACACAGCCCATCAGTGGTGGCACTGCTTTCGGCTTGGTGGATTTCATGCCTTGGGCTCATGGACGCAACTCAATACACTACTTCATGGAGTGGCCAAAAAGGCCATTACTGTCATTGCTTTCACAAACGCACCGTTAATGCCCGAGGCTGTTGGCAGTCATGGGCTGTCCACCACTGCTCGAACTGGCTGTCGAGATGTAAGACAAAGGAGGCGGCTCATTGACCCTATCTCGTATCTGGTGGAAAGAAGAGAGGTAAGCCCTTTGAAAGATTAAAAGAATGGGACAAATGACCCTCGTACAAGCCTGTCTGACCAATATCTATCCTAGCTGGAGCTAAGGCTCTTCCGAACTGCCAGCGTGAGCTGCCTGGGAGCCGGGACTGCCTTGACCGGGCCTCTGGATGGCACTTGGATCGTCTGGCTCTGGAATTCAAAGCTTCCGGAAGCCTTGGTGATCAAGCTGTCCAAGCTGCCTTGGATCCTCATAGCGTCAAGTGTCCTGAAACTTGGTTCTGGATTTCACTTTCTACATGGTATGCCCGCCATACTGTTTTCCAGTGGTCCTTTCAGGGGCGCCCTCGCTCGCACAAACCTATCACAGCTCTCTCATGCGGATGTGGGCCCCTTGGGTCAGATATTGGTCTGCAAGCTGCCTTGCTTGTTGTTGTCACTTCACCCCCCTCTGCCCAGCTCACCTTCTTCCCACCCAGAAACAACCGGCACCTGTTGGACTCCATTTGCACAACCTTCTTGATTTCTTTTGCACTCCCACTGCTTGCTGTCTGATGCCGTGGTCTCCTTGCCTTGACGTCCTCGCTCGGCTCATCATCTGTCCTTGCCTCGACCACCTTGCCCTCGCATCACATCCGAGTCGACACTCCACCATCAGTGCCCCAATTCCGACTTCTCTCTGTTCATTTCGATACCTTCCATCACCTCCACAGCTATCCTCTCATCTTGTTTGCATCCGGGCTACTCCCTGAAGGCCCTCAACCTCGTGCTGGCCGTCACATACTTGTCCCGGCAGCCCGGAATACTGGTAAGTTCATCAGTCTTTTCAATCTTGACGAAATTGAGCTTGCCTACCCCTTCCTAAGCACTTGTCCTGCAGCAAACACCTGCAGCGTAACTGCCAGTATCCCTTCCTTCAGCAGACTTCACCCCCAAGCTTACGCTCTCTCCTCTTGCTCGGACTGTGTATGGACCTCCTGCACCGTTTCTTTGACCGCTTCGTAACGTTCTAGTCTCATGACAAACTTACGTACCCTGAATCGAGTTCTAATCATCTCGCGACACAGGCCACGATGGCTCCCATTCAGTCCAGACCAGAGCTACCCGATTCGCCTGCTGGCGCTACGTCTCAGAGTCCTGGCTCCGCTACTACTTCTGCCGTCGACGAGAACAAAGATGACGCGGTAAGTAACTCCCACATCTTGGCCAAGAGTGCCAGCCTTGCCTGGACCCCTTTTACTGTTGGGCGTGGCTAACGATGAGTCTCGCAGCAACAACCATCGCTGGACTCCACGCGAGTGACCAGCTCTCCGTCCCAGTCAATCCCACTTCGCTTACAACCCGTACTTCGGCTCCGTCCTCCTGGCATTAGTCTTGGCTCCGTGGATCATCAGGTAATACACACATTTTTAGTTCTGGAGACTAACATTACTAACAATGTTGTCATTAGGACGCTTCTTACTCGTCTGGCCCAACGACCCAGAAGACGAATACTAAGCGCAAGGCAGACCACGAGGCCGCATCGAGGCCCAGCAAGGCGGCGCGACCAAAATACACCGGCACTGCCAGAGCACCTCGTGACATTTCTCCCGATCTCCCGGGTGGAAATGACCCTCAGCAATCCCAAAAGGGGCCTTCGCAGAGGCCTCTTTGTACTCTCCGTGAGATCATCGACGCGATGATCAGGATTGCGACATCAATTGGCCTGTCGCACTTCCTGATCAACGGTCGTCCGTACTACATTCGTGTCGGGACAGTATGCTCAGGTACAGATGCGCCGATCCACGTCATGGAAATGTTTTCCATGTTCAAGGATGAAGAAGGGAATCCCGTCTTTCAGGTCAGCAATGAGTTCGCGTGTGAAATTGAGTGGTGGAAGCAAAGCTTCCTGAAGCGCAACAGCAAGCCCAAGCTGCTGTTTAAGGACGCGAGAGACTTCGCCCAGGGCGACTCAGAAAAAGCGTGAGTACATTGACCCTATGTTCCCTTCTGTGACCGCCGCTAACCACTATACAGTCACCTGGTCACCGGCGCAGAAGCAGACATACCGGCAGTCGATTTCTTCATCGCCGGAACGTCCTGTGTAGACTTCTCTACGTTGAACACCAACAAGACTAGGGAGTTCGCCGGACTTAAGAAAGCGCTGGACAAGTGGAAGAAACTGAAGGAAATTCATGGCGATGATCTCTCTTATGAACACCTCTCGCCTGACGATTGGCGCTCTGCAATGGACGCCATGAATGCGGAAACCGAGAAGAAGAACCAGTCCGAGCAGACGTTCTCGGGTGCGATCAACTACATCAAATGCCGACAGCCCAAAGTCGTCATCTGTGAGAATGTGGACAGCGCCCCCTGGCAGAAGCTTGTCGACAACGGCATTTTCCAACTCATGGGATATTCGGCTACCGTGCTGAGACTCGATACGAAACAGTTTTACATGCCGCAAACGAGGGTTCGGAAGTATTTGATCCTTTTCAGCCACAGAGCCTTCACCTTGGCCGGCGCGCAGGCACTGAGCAAGATGTTCAAGGAAATCTTGCCCCAGCTTGAGCATAATCATTCAAACTCGGTGCTCGACTTCCTCTTTCCACTCAACAGCCACGAATTGCAAAAGGCTCGGAACGAGGTTGAGTCTGACGCCCAGGGATCGCGAGAGCGGGAGACAAGCTGGTCTATCTCTAGGGACAGACACGAGGCTTACCGCAGAAAACACACCCTTCCAGACATTCATCCTTGGATGCAATGGTTTCTGAACGCCCACGCGAACTCCCCCGCCAACATGTGGAAGCCTTGGGCAAACCGTATGCCCCTTCGTGTTCTCGATGTCTTGGATTGCCTCTTCCTCTATGCTTTGTACGGAAGAAGCGTCTTCGGACCATACGACATGAGGTTCAAGGGGCAGATCATCGACTGCAGTCAGAATGTCGACAGAATATCCCCCGATATCAAGTTCGGTCGGACTGGCTGCCTGACCCCGAATGCCATTCCGGTCCTCACCCTAGAAGCACGGCCGATTATAGGCGCAGAATCTTTGAGGCTCCAGGGCCTGCCCGTCGAGAACTTCGATATGAGCGTCGAGACGCAGGCGCAACTACAAGATCTCGCCGGGAACGCGATGACGACGACTGTCGTCGGCGCTGTCATCCTCGCCACACTTACAGCTATCGCGCGTGTAGGGAAAGAAGAAGGCTACAATTGGTTGCAGCAGATATTCTACCAGAGCGACCTCACGCCGCTGCCCAAGATCCTTAACTCTTTCCACCACGCTGACGCAAAGGTCGACCACGGACCGCAAATTCCGCTGCATTTGAAGCTCTATGCACACAGCGTCTCTGCAAGCACCGAATCACACCCTCACAGTGCTGTGCAAGACATTTTGGAGTTAGGGAAGCGTGCTCGTCGGCGTTGCCCATGTCATCACATCCTATCATACAGCAGTGTTGAGCTCTACGTCTGCACGGTATGCGGTGTCAGTCACTGCGAAAGCTGTAAGGGAAGTCCTGAGCACAATTTTGTCAGGTCTGAGCAGTCACTGGAAGATCTCAACTCCTTGCCGTACGCCCAGGCTGAGTACGAGTTCCGGAAACGCTTTCCAGCAATGCTGTGGATGCAATCCTCGACTGCCACCTTGGTAGAGAAGCTGGATGACGCGCTTGTCTCATCGACATGCGACGTTTTCCAACGAGACGAGTTATCCAAGGCCATCATCGACGGTTTGTGTAACAGCACATATCAGCTTCAACTCGTCGAGATCGCTGACGCTGTTCGGCTCGAATACGTCGCAGGATCGACCTCCAGACTCAGAGTGGTCGTTGAGGAAAATGAGGTGACTTGGTCCCTGCACCTCGACCAGTACTGCCACACATCCGACATCCTCTCTAGTGTCCTTCCGAAGGGTGAACCAATCGCTCGGGCAGTTCTTGGGCGAGAAGAGAAGGATCTGTTCCCAGATTCCCATGCATGGGAGTTCTGGATCCCTCAGCATGCGTCTTTCGCACTAGAGTTCCGGGTGCAAGACGATCAAGCCTTGGCTCTCAAGATTGGTGACTTGGACAATGTGCCCGAGGACACGAGAGAGCTGATCGCAGGTTTGGAGGGGAGCCTCTGGGAATTCCACCCAGAGTGTGGTTTCCCAGAGTACGCACTCTGGGTTCACCAAGCCGCTCACAGAAAGTACTTCCTGTTCAAAGATATCGATCCCATCGGTGCGGCAGACCAAGATGCTTTTGTGATCACACCTGTCAGCCGAGAGATGGGTCGCACAGCCCCGCTGGAGACCCGTCCGGTGCTGCTGCGGATATCCAAAGAGCATCAAATCCACCGAAGCATCAAAGATGTGCTTCTAGACCATGGGCCGTTCCTTGTCGGTGCAGGTCACAGGATTCCTGTCCAAGGCTCCGTCGGAGGCTGGTGGCGGCACTTCAACGAACATGCCATCGATTTTTCACGCTTCCCAAATATGGAATACGACGGTGTCAAGACCATCGCGAAGGCAGCGCCTACTTGCATTCGTCAACCTGGAGATCCGAGTCAGGCAAGGCGTTACGAAGCCTCGTGTGACGAGCTCCAGAGCTTGCTCACGATATCCCTGCCCATACTCGGGAATGATGAGGAGGCCGAAAAGATTGAAGAGACGTTGAAGACTCTTGACTTGACCAAGCCTTTGGACGTCGCGGAGCTGAACAAGTTGACCGGCCCTCTCTATTCCGCTGTCGAGATGGGACTCGTTGGCGTTGGCAAGAGGGTTGTGCTCATTCAAGAGAATGTGGAGTTGAAATCGGACTGTCACTCATGCGCTCCTAGGATTCCAGAGGTTTTCTATGTCAAATCAGCAACAGACAAGGCTGGGGCTTCCAGAGCTACGGGCCCCGTAGTTGCTCGACACAGGGCGGTCGACCAACAAAACTACGAGCTAAACCTGCAGTCAAAGCCACGCCTCTTGCACATTGACCACAACGTAACGACGCAATCGCCCCACAACGAATTACGATTGAAGAAGGACGATTTTCACTACGTTGATATTTGTTTCCTTGCTCACGGACACGCGCTTCTTCACCAAGCCCGCGCCCACCTGCCCCAACACCCGTCGCACTTTGAGGATACGACCTGCACCAGAGGGACTTTCGCAATGGAGGTCGCCATAATTGAGAATCCTCGTATAATCCTCACCCCGCCAACAATTTCCGCGCCCAATCCAGTTCTCCTGGAAGACGCAAGGCTTCCCTCGGGCTTCCAATATGGTATGCAGCTATTCAAGGAGCAGTCGGACTCCCTACAATGGATGCTGTCTCGAGAGCCCGTGCATGACCCCGAACCTTTCATGGAGGTCGAGACCGCAGAGGTTCACCAGGAGCAATATCGCATGCGATTCCACGCCAATGCAAAGAGACCCGTTTATCGCCGCGGTAGAGTCGTGGCGGATAACGTGGGATTTGGAAAGACTGCAGTTTGCCTTGGTCTCATTGACGTCCAGCGCGACACAGACAGGAACGAGTTCATGGCGATGCGACAAACAAACAAGCACCTCCAGGGTCTGGTTCATCTCCACGCGACTTTGATCATCGTCCCGAATCAGCTCACCCATCAATGGCAGAATGAGGCCAAGCGATTCCTGGGCTTAACGGAGTACAAAATCATTATGATTCCAACCTTCAATGAATTGCAAAAGCTCAGCATTACTAAGTTGAAGAAGGCAGACATTGTCATTTGCAGCAACAAGGTCTTCCTGGACAACAAATACCACTTGGAGCTGTCCAGATACTGCAGCCCCAACGACGTTGACAAGGTTCAGACTATGCAGAAGGTCTACCGAACTTGGTACAAGCAGTTCCAGAGGACTTTTGAAAAGGTCCGCGATGATGTTGTCAAGATTTTGGAGCAAGGCAACAAAGTTGTCAAGGCTCAGCAGATGGCTCACCTTAGGGACAAGCTAGATCAGATCAGAGCTGACCTTGAAGTCGACGGCGAGGAACAACTTGCTTTCGCTCCCGCAGATAACAAGACCATGCAGTCTCGCGGGAAGAAAGGGGGCGAGTGGTTCCCTCAACTGCTCTTCGAGATGCTCAGCTGGTCGCGCATCATTTGGGACGAGTTCCCATATGAGAACATCCCGGTGACTGAGTTTGTGGCAAACTGTGCGACAACTTCGAAATGGATGCTTTCCGGTACACCTCCACTGAACACACTCGGGGATGTCTGCAAGGTCGCATACCTTTTCAACGTGCATGTGGCGAGGCCGTTGCAGTTGATCAAGGGACGACAGCCTACCATATGCGAGAACGAGCCGCTTGCACCTCATTCCGATCTCGAATCGACCGGTCTCTTCCAGAGCCGCCCTTCTTTGAAGACATTGCAAGATCGACACTTGCAGCTCAAATACTTTGTGTCATTCTTCATGCGAAAGAACCATCGCGACACAGAAGTTGCCAAGATCGAGCTGCCAATCGTGTTGACCATGTCGCCGATGGCCCGGTTGGCCTACGCGGAACTGCAGGTTGAACTTCAAAGCCGGCAATACAATGCGAACAACGTCGGCACTGAATGTCGTCGTCGCTTGATGGGCCACATTGACTGGAGAGGAAAGGAGAGCGGCCGCGACCGCTCCGTTGAGGCGCTCACGGTCCGCGCCTCTGCCTCCATAGACGACGTCCTCGAGCAGTCTGGCCTGGTTGGTCTCCCTGATATCGAAGCTGCTCGGAAGCTCCTGTCCAACACCCATGAGGAGATACACGGTCTCGAAGATCGCGGGCGGGAGCTGCTCGGCAAGGCCATTTTCTTGGCGTACAGGCTAACCTTCATCACGCTGTCAAATGCCAAAGAGGGTGTCGACGGACAGGACGAGCGGCATCTCGACTACTACCAGAGCCTGGTAGAGATCGTGGAGTCGGTGCTTAACATGGACATGAAGGTCTTTCAGAGCTGGGATGCTTTCAAGTCTGCGATGCGCATTCTGATCTGGCCAGAGGAGATGCGAAATTCACTCGGCAACTACAAGCCTTGTCCCCAGTACTTGCCACCTATGCTCCGAACGGTCTTTGACTACATGCACGTCTGTCAGCCTCCAACCAGCGAGCCAAAGGGCAAGGCGCCGGAGGCGAGGAATGCCAAAGCCCGCGAGAACTACGAAGCGAAGACCAAGTATTTTGAGACTTTCCGGGACTGGATCACCAAGACCCCACTCCACTCCCGGAGGTGGTTCCTCATTGACAATGTCGACGGCTTTGACGCCGCAGAAGAGGAGCTCCTTCGATTAGAATGGTCGAAGAAGATGATATGGGAGAAGGGTCACGATGATTCCGAGCGAGGTCACTCAGGCTTCGTTCTCCCCCACAAGCTGACCGAGCCTCCAAGCCTTGATCCAAATACTGATACGTTCGACCTCGAGGATTTGAAGTCCCTCGACCGCTCTCGCCGGGATAGGATTTCTTCAGACGTGGAAGCTGAGGACAAGGATGTCCAGGATGCCATGAAGCTCATAACAGGTCGCAAGGACTACAAGGACAGCAAGGCCTTCTGGGAGCAAGAATGCAACCGCCGGGGTCTTATCGCCAAGAGCATCGACAAGAAGGAAGTTCTCAGGGCTCGTGTGGCTGGGGACGTTTCCAAGACTGCAACTGACAAGGACTACGTCTCTCCAGAGTCATGTGGCGTGACGCTTGCTGACTTCCCTCAGGAAGGGAAGAGGAAGATCAGGGGTGGCTTCATGGAGGTCATATTCGACAGCTTGATGCAGGCGCTCGATGGCCTAACTAGTGTTCTCGAGCGCAGCGTCGTCATACACGCGAGGCGCAACCTCCAGGAAGTCGTGGTTGAGGTCCTCGGCGGTACCTGGAAATGTCGCAACGCCCAGTGCGGTAACGATCTCGACGCGCATTACGTCTCCCTGATTTGTGGTCACGTATTCTGCGGCAAGCCGAATGACAGTCAGCCCTGTGGTGTTGGGCTCTGCCAGCGCAGCGTGCTGAACGTATGCATTCCGCTCTCAGAGATCAGGAATAGCGAGCGTGTCATCGCTGCGAGCAGCCTCTCTGGAGCCATCACGAGCGACCCCGACCCGTACATGGACTCTGAGCCGGACTACGAGGGTTCGACCAAGGGACCAAAGGCCCGCGCCATTATCAACATCATTCGGCGGATCGGGAAGAATGACCAAGTCGTGGTCTTCGTTCAGACTGCCACCATGGAGACCGAGATCTACCGTGAGCTAGCAGCGGCCAAAATCAAGCACGTAACAGCGTTGATGCTGTCGAAACACGAGGCCGGAAGCCTGGAAGACTTCAAGAATGGCAAGTGCAAAGTCTTGGTCCAGACAGTCAACTCGGAGCAAGCGGCCGGCAGCAATCTCCACAACGCGAACCACGTTATCTTCGTCTCCCCGCTCGTGAGCCGCCAACAAGCCGAGTGGGACGCCCAGATGCGGCAGGCGCTGGGCCGCTGCGTGCGTTTCAGACAGAGCAAGAAGGTTTACGTGTATCACATGCTGATGGATGAGACGGCCGAGGTAGACACGCTCGAGTGGCGGATGAAGAGGGAGGTTATCGTGGCGGACAACCAGGCCGTGGGCCGGTTCAACGACTGCGCCACCAAGGACTTCCTCGCGCGTTATGAGGGGGATGAGACCGCCACCGCCATCCAGATGGCGCCGGAGGAGGGGAGGGTGCACTCTATCCTACCGCGTGACGATGTGCAATACCTCATGGGCGATGACATTCTTAGCCTGGCTGCGATCAAGGCGCTTCGGACCATTGACGAGAGCATGGCTGACAAGGTTGTCGACGAGGAGGAGGAGGCTGAACCCATGGACCTTGAGGTCTATACCGAGCCTTCGTATCTGCATTCACAGCCGCACGCTGTGATCTGGAGAGACAGAGGGTTGCACGTGGCTGTGACTGCTGAGGCAGTCGAGGAGCAGGACTTGGCTGTGGACCAGGCAGACGATGGTCAAGACGTGGCCATGGCTGAGGCGCCAATTGAGTGGGACAACGACATCTACGACTCTGATTAATAGGTGGTCGGGCTTGTTCATGGAGGAAGAGGTCAGGGATAGGCTGACAAGAGGATGTGTGAAGACTGCAGTGCCTGGACGTAATAGGCTCATGGTTTGGGCTGGCTGGAACACGAAGACATCAGGCACGCACACCTAGGCACGCAGACGCGAGTCAATCCGGCGAGATTGACGCACGAGATGTAGGATACATGTAATAAACGGTCACAAAAAAGCAGATGCTGTTCCCTAGTGCTGTTAGATGTGGCTTGAAAGTGGCACCCCTTTTCTCCCTTCAGCCTCTCTCTCCCCCGAGGCCTGGGTACCATACCCGAGCGCCGCCGCCACCCTTTGACGTGATCCTCTACTAAAACGCCAGACTTGGTTGACTAGAGCTCTAGAAATTCCGAAAGTTAATCTACGCGACAGTCACCTGAGCAGATCCTCCTGAAACCTAACCGTGATGAACAGGTTCTGACGATCAAAGTGCTTTCCCGCGCGGTCCAGCCCCAATGAGACATGCATGCATGACACAGGCATGCGAACACCTCATATTCCCCTTCAAGCGATCCGCTGCTGCAGCCAGCCGAGATCACCTTCGGCTGCAGGTTCATGTCATGCTATGCCAGTCTCGGACATACAGGCATATATTGACAGGAGCAGCGGCAGATAGGAGGGAGAACGAGATCCTCTGAGGGTGGAGAGAGAGGGAGGGGCAAATCGTGGACAGAAGGGTGAGTACACTTCTCAACGTTTATCACAAGATCATCACCACGTACATCTAGGCACCACATCAATTGATCAATCGCTGAATAACACCACTCAATGTATCTTGAAGGGATTACTTCATTGAATTTCACAGTGACGGTCCTGATTGTGCTGACTCAACCCTCACATGCTTGAAAGGTTCACCGCCTCGTCGACAGCACATGCTGTGTGCCGTCGGAGGCATTATGCTGTGCCCAGTTTGTACTACGGAAGGAGTGTGTGAGGGTCGAAGTGGGGCTTGACGGCGGAACAGTTTGTGTGTTTTGCTTTTCTTGTCGCTGAAGGGGCTGGGGGATGTGTAAGAGTTCGTGCAAAGCTGCTGCTTCTTCTCCTTGGGAATGTGCCTGGGCAGGACATTTTCGATGCGGGGGATCGATCTGTGTGGGGGAAGGCTTGGTGTGCTCACCTTGCCTCCCTGGACCGTGTTGACTGGGACTTTTGTGGTAAAACGTGTTGGTAATGTTGTCTCTTGAGAGCAAGCCACATGTATGCTTAGTCTTTCCAGATGGCTTTGAAGTCCTGGCAATGGTGGTGGGTGGAGGTGGGGACATGAGACAGAAGGAAGACCAGTGGCTGCTGCGAGGTCAAGTTGCCTGCACAGAAGTCCAGTCGAGCTGGACTGGGAGGTTTGCGCCCGAGCAGGGTCAACCCCTGGACCTGGACTCTGGGGAAGGAAGTGGCCGTTATGGGGCTGATGGGCCAAAAAGGGCAGGATGCCCATTGCGCAGGCAAGCGTAATGGTCTAGACACGCAAAACAGGAGCAGATATCTCTCTCCCGTTAGACATCACTCGCCACAGCCCAGGGCCCAGAGCTCCCTCACGCGGGCTGGGCGACGCGTCAAGTGTGAGCCGACAGCGTCACACAAGCAGCCAAAAAAGAAAATGAACAATGAGGACGGCTGCTGCAGGAGGCGCCCCTTGTTATCGTTGCACAGGACGAAAAGTCGAGCCTGACCTGCAACCCCCCCTGTCCCCTCACCGCGGGAGGATGATGCTTCTTTCCTTCCCTGAGCCGTCAATCAGGAGCCGGCATCAGTCGAAACTGCCTCACAACGCGCACGAACCCAAACCCACACACACGCATACCGCGCCTGCGCCTGCGTGTGAATTCATTCATCCGTTGCCACCTCCCCCCGTCGTCCGAGACTTGACGTCGACCTTGCGTCTGTCTGCGCACGAGGATCAAGCTTGAAGGGGGGAAATTCCTGTGTCATTTGTTGGCAAGTCCGACGACCAGACAATTCGACAGACACGAAACGGCACGACATCAATCCACCACAACGACAACGTTAAGCTCAAGCTCAAGCTCCTCTCCTGCAAACCCCGACCTCCGTTGTCTTGGCTGCACCTGCTCAACCACACTGTAGAACAACGGCCCCCTTTCGACTCCGCTCCCGCTGCTGCTGCTGCTGCTACTGCTGCTACTGTGGGTGAGCTGTCACTGCTCAACGGGGATCTGCCCGCGCAGCCGCCGACGATTTTGGCCCGGACACACGAAAGCGTCCCCGACAAACCAGGACTCGAGCCCTTCCTCAGCCGTGGTCAGCTCAGCTCAGCTCAGCCCAGAGGCTCCGCTCCAGCCCGGCTCCACCCTCGCTCTCGATTGGACCGCTGCCACCATGAGCCTCTACAACATGCCGTCCGCGGCTCCACAGCCCACCTCCAGCCTGACCAGCGAGTCTCCGCTGGCCCTGGCCCCCTCCGTCGGCGACCTCTCCTCGCCGGACATCTTCGGCTCGGGCACCACTAACGGTAGTGGGAACGGCACTGCGAGTGGGCACGGGCATGGGCACGGGCATGGTCCCGGACATGGAAGTGCGAGTGCCAATGGAAATGAGAACGGGCCTGGCAATGGCACTGTGACCCCAACATCCGCCCACGATCAGGGCTCCCAGTCTGCTGCAACGGGCCCTGCTGTGCCCGCTGCCTGCCTGGCATGTGTGAGCCGCCCAAATTCTCCTGATGCCCCTTCTGCTTCCTTGTCTACAGTGTCCGGCCTCCTTCTTCCCACAGGGGACTCCACCCAGTCCCAGGCGGGCAGAGAGGCTGCTCGCTTCCATCTTGTCGGGTCGGGTTCACAACACAGGGCTGACACGTACCCATGCGGTATCTGCAATGACAGCGTAGCAAACATCTCAAGTGCGATGGCCAGACTCCCTGCACCCGCTGTGTGGCTTCACAGTCCGAGTGCGTTTATGTAGCCTCCCGCCGGGGTTACAAGGGCCCGCGTCGAGGCACCGCTCAGAACCCAAACAAGCGCCACGCATCCTCATCCCCCGATGCCACCGATGTCACATCCGCGGCCGGGCCCGACAGCTGCCCCATGCTGCTCGGGGCCACCGCCCCGGCCATGACCAGCGCCGCCTTCACCCCGTCTGCAGGTCTTGGCTCGGACCCGAACTCGCCCTTCCTCACGGCCGCCGCGTCTATGAACCATCTGCAGGTCTTCCGGACCACCCCCTTTGGCACTCCCATCAGTGCCATCCAGCACCACGCCCCCATCGTGCCAGTCCCCACCATCGCTGACAAGTGCCTCGACTCGTTCTACTACCACTACTATGCCTCGCACCCATTCCTGCTTCCCAGGGAGTACTTCTTCCGCCACATGCGGGAGACGGGACAGAAGTTGGAGCACCTGCAGGCAGCGATGAGATACGTTGGCTCACTGTTCATGGACGTAGGCCCAGCTCGCGCCTCGTACTTGGACGAGGCCCTGCGCCTAACCTATTCGCCGAACACCCCTAAGGATGGCTTTCTAGTGCAGGCCCTGATGCTGCTAATCGTCGCCCTTGACGGTAGCTTGCAGCAGGATAAAGCCCGGGACCTGCTAACTGACTGCGAGAGAATCGCCGTCGAGATAGGAATGAACACGCGCCAGTTCGCCACTATACATGGCCGCGGCAACCCCATGCTCGAGGAGAGCTGGAGGAGGACCTGGTGGGATCTGTACGTCATCGACGGAATGGTGGCAGGCGTGCACAGGGTCACCAATTTCCTCCTCTTTGACCTCACCGCCGACGTGGCGCTCCCATGCGAGGAGTCGGAGTATCTCCTGGGGGTAAGTCAACACGCACATACCTAGACATGCATATGGCGGTGTCCACCTCCATTACAGCCCACGGTAGAGTATATTGTACTGATGAAAACAAACAGACCATACCCCAGCCACCCATGCACATTGAGGACTTTGATGACCAGCTCTTCTCAGGCGAGGATCGCCAATTCTCATCCTTCGCCTACCGCGTTGCCGCGATCCGGAATCTCGGCCGCATGATGCGCTGCGGGCCCATCCTGTTCCCAGAGGATGAGAATCTCGCCAAGATGGAGGCTCATCTTACCAATTGGAGGCTGCATCTGCCGCCGGGAAAGCGAGACCCCGTAGACAAGAATTGTTTGCATGACGAGATGATGTTCCAAGGACACTTCATCACTACTGCGTAGGTTTATTTACTACGTCATTGCGTGTTTACAACAGTCTCGTCGACTTAACTCTCAAGAGGAGATGCGGGCACCTCCAAGGAGTCAAGCTAATTGTATTTCCGCACAGCTGCACCATCATGCTGCACCAGCCACACTCCCAGTTAGACTCGTCCCCGGCGCGTGCCGTGAACTCGTGCGCGCCGTACAGAGCGGTGCCCTCGGGTGAATCGTACAACATTCACACACGGCACACGGTGACTGCAGCGGCGGACATTTCCAAGATGATCACCGCGCCTGTGGGACTTACCAGCCACACGCACTTCTTTACATGCGTCATAACCATGAGTTCCATCGTGCAGCTGTCCAAGTGGGCTCTGTACTTCCTGCAGGATGAGGACGACCTGCGGCAGCAGATCCGCCTGAGTATCGGGGCACTTTCCAAGCTGTCGGCTGTGTGGAAGGCAGCCGACAATGCAGCAAACCAGGTGCGTGGTGTGGCGCGCGAGATCTACCGCGCCAAGAAGGCCCAGCAGATCAACCCTGCCTTCTGGGTCGCCTTCACGCAGGAAGAGATGATCCAGAGCCTCAATGCCGATGAGGCGATCATCAGCGAGATCGACTCCATGTTGTCACAGGTCTCGGGCGCACCCGTGTCCGTGGCGGGAGCGCCTGGAGTGCTGGAACACTGAAGGCTTTCATGTACGTTTTTCTTTTCATTCTGGACAGAAGGTGAGTTACTGAGGTCTCAAGTATTTATCCTCTACAAGGAAGGGAGAAGAGAAGATAAAACCAAACAACACCTGGACATTACAGTAGCATTTCTTAGCGGTCATGTTAAAAGGAACAAGAGGGGCCATTGGCTAAGGGTCGGGACTGGGATCGGGATATGGGAATTGGAATAATGTTTCCTTATGGTACAGTCCGAAGTTCTTGGAATGAGTTGGATCATTTAACATCAAACTCGTGGACCTGGTTAGCAGCTCAGGTGAGCGATATCATTCTTCAGCCCCCCGGCTCGATGACAATTCATTATTTCGGACTTTTATGCTGCGCGACCACCGGAGATGCGGACTTGGCGATGTGCTGAAGATATGCGAAGCCGTCACAGCAAAAGTAAAAAACCGCGCATACGAAACGGCATCGTGGAATCTGCAGCACCGAAGACGCTCCAGATGTAACCTCAAGGCCTGCCTACCCGGTGATAATTAAGGTCGGGCAGGGGTGGTATTCCTCCCGGGAAGTGCAGTTCTCTTGGTCGCCGTCCAGTCGGTTGAGGTCTGGGCCCCCATTCCCTCTAATGTGGTAAGACGACCGAGCCGCTCCCGCTAACTGCGGGCACCACTGATGACTGCCCTTCGAACCGACTGGTTGGGATTCCCCGATGACCACCCACACCTGGGGCACGTGCTGAGCCTATCTGCTGGGCAATAAGCTTTTATCTTCGGCCACCTCTCTCTGTCTGCCCCACTGGTTGGCCCTTGGTGGTCGCCGACCTCAACTTACCCACAGCCCTTATTAGTGTGGTGATTCCACTACTGACTGCTATATGGAAGCCTTACGCGCACCGCCCCACCAGACTACATTCCTCATCCATCGAGGGCAGCACGTGCATGGGCAATC
>JAMFTM010000153.1:0-110923 GCA_023522825.1 Diaporthe ampelina
TGGCAACTTGCTTCGGATTCGGCATCTTTTTGGTCGTCCCAGATATTCAAGGGTCTATCGGTCCTGTGTCTGGCCCCTGCTGGAGATCGGTCCCAAGATTATCTATCCCATCTCATTATCAATCTTGATGGGGTGCGCTCCGCTCAAAGAACGCCATAGCAAACTGAGTGGCTTGCCATGACTATGCACTAAGAGCCACTGGCGACTGATGAGTCGGCCACTTCATGACACGTGAGCACCCATACCGCAGTGGGCCCCTCATCAGAAGATGAAAGGACAAGAGGCGCCAAGAAAACACAAGCATTCTTTCCCCGGATTCCACCACCTGATGGAGGGAACCCACCGGCCGGTCGGGATCGCGATGAGCCCATCAACCCCAGACTGGACCACAATAATACCGCACACCAAAGCCCCGGCAAATAAGCGAGCCTTTGAACATCACAGGTCCCCCGACTTGGCGGACAAGCGGAGTCACCCCTCAAGGCGGAACCCGACCAAAGGGATCCCGACGGGCCCTAAGTACGAAGTGTAGTATAGTGGACCAGCCAGGCGGTGCCCCAGCCGATGCCACGGCTCCCCAAGCTCCCTACCCGGTCTACAAGACATGATAGGGCGTCTTGGTTAAGATTGGTCACCCCTCCAACCCCTACCTGTGACGCGCTTGGTGCGAAAAAGAACTCCAACCGGGAACCCTGGAATGGGAGCCCTACGGACAGGAACCGGAAAGAAGTCTAGTGTCTAGCCCGATCAGCCAGCCACGGTGCCCACGGAAAAGTGAACGGAAAAGTCGGTCTTTCCAGCATATGACGCACACACTATTCGTCGCTGAGTGGCAGCGAACCCGGAAAGAGGGGCAGATTGATCTGCGGATGCGATGCGATGCATTGCATTGCATCGAAAGGGGGCACTGCCATCACATCAGTGTTTCCTCCCTTCTGCCCGATACCCTGGCCGGCCCGATAATGACTGCGTGATGTGCGTGATGCGCGGCCAGGGGCGGACATATGGAGACAGCGAGGAGCACCATGGACCAAAAGAGGAGAGGCAAAAGGGGAGTTACGTATAGTCGACAAGTTGGAGCTGGGGTGGGTAGTATTCAGGGACAGAAAGCATGATGAATGCAAGCGCTTGGTTGGTGGTCAGCAGTTTATCATCACCAAGGGGCAGGGATTCCTGTCCCACCATCTGGGAGCTCCCTCCCAGCTTGCCCTGTAGGGGCTTAGCTCGCAGGCCGCCTACTTTGGTACAGCATCCAGTTGGAGGAAAAGAAGAGAAAAGGGCGCACCCAAATCGGGAGAAAATAGGCAAGAGAAAAGGAAAAACAACTCGGGCCACTTGTTCTAGCTTGCCTGTGTTCTGCTACCGGCTAAAGGGCATGCGGAGGCAGTGATGCCATCTCGACTTGCCGCCACCAGCAGAAATCTCCATTGCCACTGGAGAGTTGTAGTGGAGGCTGTGGACTTCCAGGTAGGGCGAAAGGCTGGACCTGCAACAAGCCAAGTTTGTCCTGATGCGACGCAGAGACGCAACCTCTGCGTCGCAACGCAGCCCGAGTGCTGTGCGCAGGTTACATCCCGCCAAAACCTGGGGGCACGGTACTTGCTGCACACGACGTCGAGTCGGCACGTAGATGCAATGGCTCAATGCCAAAATGCCCACCATTCCCCGACTCCATACGTGGACCACAGGGCGATGTGACAGTCTCACACGAGTAACCTCCCATCGTGCATCATTCCCGAGACTCTGGGACACACAGAGACCGAGCCCTTCAGAACGTTCGTCATGCAGCCATGTTGTGATCGTTGTTGAACAAATGTGCCATTAAAAGAAGAATAAAAATCGTCGCTGCCATGAGGCACTCGACGCTATCGTACCACCCCGTACCTCAGCTCCTCCGTAGAATCCGAGCCCGAGCTCAAGTCCGACGCCGTCCTTATGTTCCGTCCCTTGCTCATCATCTCGAAGTTCCCAGTCCTCCCAGGCACAGACACGTTGTCACGCCTGACCCCTAGCCGTGACATTGTCGTCAATCGGGCCGGCACGTTCGTCTTGCGGCCCCCCTTGAAGAAGTAGCGAATATCATCCATCAGCGTCTTGCATGCTTTCCAGCTCGTGACCATGTAGATGACAGCGTTCCAAAAGCCCTGCAGTGGCAGGACGAAGGCCGACATGTATTCCAAGGGCAAGCTGACTCCGTCCGGCTGAACGACACCGTAGACCCTGTTCGCTGTCGAGGGAATCCACGTCACGAGAATAGCCGTGAAAAAGAGGATCGAGCATTTCGTATACGACCATGCCGCGCTGTTCGCATCATAATTCGCCTTCCTACGCCCCGAGCGTTGCGTCGTGTTCTCGTTGCTCCTGCCGTTACTAGTTATTGTCGCCGTAGGCATCGCTGCCGCTGCCTTTGATCCATCTGCGGAGATGCTGACCGAGTATGCGGATGGCTTGGATTGATGGCCTGCCGAGCTGTCGCGATGGGCGCGGCCGAGCGGTGCGAGATCGATGGGCGTGTCTTGAGTCGTTGTGACTATCTCAGAGGTGACTGACACCTCGGTCGTCTTGACGCTGAAAGGGTCGTTCATTGCGTTTGTTTCGGGTTCGTAGTGGCTCGTGTAATTTAGTTCCCGGAGCTGTTTGTGCTTCCTATAAATCTCTCTCCCAGCACGGATATATATAAATGTCGTCACGGCGATGGCCGCCCTGTGCCTTGTCAGACTGGCTGTGATCTGCATTGTTGGAAGACATATAGCTTACCACACGGGCCCGTAGAATGTTATGATTCGGAAGATATCCCACTCTCTCTTCACCCAACACCACAGAGTGGCATCTCCGTATATCTTGCCTTTCGACGGGGAAGATACGAAGATGAATACCAATGCCACTATGAACGGGACTCCATAACAGAACAGCAGATATGGAATTTCCATCTTCCGAAGTTTTTGCGCGTCGAATTTGGCATAGAATGTCAGATAGACGTTGATAGCCATGGCCAATATCCAGAACGCATCGGCGGGCATGAACCTGATCAGCGTGTAAGCCACAGCTACACCTCTCGACAAGGATTATACCAACATTTGAATCAGGAATGCCTGAAACTGGCAACCGGCGGACTCAGGAAATGGTACGTATGTCCGTGCCATAAGTGTCGCGACGTTTGTCATCATATTACCACTGGAGGAAGGCAAGGTAAGTATTCACCCCAACACTCGTTGTCCTGGGCACGGGACATGAGCTCATGAGATGCTCAGGTGGGGTTTCACGTACAAGGAAGCGTAAAATACAAGGCGATTTATCGGTTTGTGGAAAGCGTCCGACACGCAAAAGGTCACAATGATGAAGATGCATCCCACTAGTGACAGAACCGAGCACGTTCGCTCTATGACGTTGAATACATCAAGCTGCGTGCCGAGGTTTTCGATGTTGTCAACATTATCGGAATCCATTATGAGCTAATTGGATATTCGCGGCCAAGCTGCATTGGCTAGCAGAGTGGTGTCGAGTCCAAACCTCGTACTGGCTCCTGGAGAACTGATATCGGGACAGAGAGAACCGCAGAGTAATCGACAGGCTGGGAGGCGCGGGCGAGGTCCATGTATGGGAGCAGTGGTAGCAGCCCAATGGACAGTAGATCAGGTGGAAGAAGGATACTAATTCGGGGGCCGGGTTGGCGCCTTCACAGCTCGGCTTTGTCGTGTGTGCTTGCTCGGTTTAGAAGGATGGTGTCAGATGTCCGGATTTCGGGGCTTGAGCATGCGTTAAAATCTTCCAAAAATGGAAATGTCGTGCTTCTTCAACGATCTCACTTGTGTGGTGAGGTGAGACACGCAGGCGGTCTGCAAGTGGAACGAATGTCTCGATGGCGTGGATCCGGTGTGGATGATAGAGAAGCAATGTTGGCCTGGGGTAGATTATGAGAGTTCGACAGACTGTGAATGCCCGTGAATAAAGTTGGATCGAGCATAGGACGATGAAGAATGCTGAGTAGTAAATTAGAACGGGTGGCGGACGCCAGATTTTCAGAAGGGCAAGGTTGTAGGAAACAGATGTAGATGAGGCGTGCCCCTAGGCCTTAATAAAATCGCAGGGCAAATGGTCTACATGAGTTTGTACAAGACGGGTAAGACCGTCAAGCGGCAAGGTACGCTGCATGGAAGAGGTATGAAAATGGGCGTGATCCATCATAACCGGGAATCTGGGAGGAAGTGCTCGGCAGGGATAGACATTAATATGCCATCCTTGGTAAAAGTCAGGGGCCATGATTGTGTGATGAGACTAGAGCTTTGACATGGGGGACCCATACCTAGCTCGGGAATAAGGCCTGGGAGTTTAACTACGCAAGGAAACGTGCTCGTTCGTCCGTCCCAACTTTGATACCGCACCATGGTAGGCGAGGCCGGGATATTGGCCAATAGCAGAATTCGCAGACTTGAGGTGCCGGCGTGGGTGAACCCGGGACACTTTCGGTAGGTACCGCAGTGGAGGGCACGACCGGATGAGCGCGAACGAGATGTTGAATGCGAGTTTTTGGCTCCAATCTACCGTCAGGATGGTCACGCTCCAGTATCCTGGACAGCCTCTTTTCATAGATCGCGCGGGTGGCTGAATTGATATGTCTCGAGTCCGAGTGAAGGCCCGGCAAGGGACGAATCTGTCGTTCATAGACTCTTGATTAGATGACGGCTGTAGGCGTTCAAGCCGTGATGGGCAATGCAATTACTGGCGGCCTGAAACCCGCTCGATCAGACGACGACGCAGATCGCCTTACGGTCTGTGGTGACACCAGTCACCCAAACGTTAGCCCGAGAGCGAGTCTGCCGACGAGTTGCGCTAGTTTTGGAGGACTATTGTAGAGCAGAGGTCAGATCGGGAGTCTCAGGTCGTCATACTGTCTACGTGGCCGAAGTGCTGAGGCAGAAGATCAAAGTTGCCGAGCGAGAGCTTCCGGGCGCTGGGTCGGCACCTGCGTGACAGCCAACACGCCGGTTCGAAGTAGGGCCTTGGGTAAGGAACAAATAAAAAAGAATTGCGCCTGGCAAGGCAGGTGAATACGGTGTGATTCTGGACCGTGGACAGGTGCCACTGAGCTCAGGTAGCAAGCAGCACACGTGGGAGCTGGTTGCCATCTGCCGGGGAACAGGGAGGTGAACCCCAGGAGGAGCGAGACTGTGGGGCAAGCTGGGTTCAGGAGGGTCTCTGCATATCCACACATGGGATGGGGTGGAGTGGACAGAATGGTGGGGACAGGTGTGGAGCTGTGGAGCTGTGGAGCTGAAACCTTTTGGTCCCTGGTCCAGACTCCAAGCAGACTGTTTGTGCCTGTGCTGGGCCGGGCAGCGAGGACTGCGTCGACTAGGAGTTCATCTTGGCCCTCTCATATGTCTGGGATTTTGGGACGGGTGGTTGATCCTCGCAGCTCGGTGGATCTGAACCGAACAAGTTCATCCACAGATTCCACACTGCACCAGATGGCCCACGGCGAGAATCAAACAGCAATCGGCAGCAGGTTCGTCGTCTGATCTCGATCATTCATGCTCTGGTGATACCATCGCCCGCTCGTGCTGTGGCCTTGCGTTCTTGGTACGGAGTAAGTCATCGGGGCCAGAGATTGGTTCTGGCCGAGGACGACAGTGAAGAGTGCCCAGGTGGTCAGTTGGTTGCGAGAGCGGAAGGTGGGGCTGATGGTGGTGAGGATGACGACGCGAGGCAAGCTTGAGGCAGGACCGGCCGACAGGTGGTGCCAAGCCAACGTTTGAGATGCTTGTCTGTGCCTGCCCTACTGGGTGATAGCCCGAGGCGAAGCCAAGTGCAGGCAGGTGTGGATGCAGGCGCAGATGCAACTGCATGCAACCGAACCTGCATGCAAATTGCTGCACTACAAGCTTTCTCGTCAACGTCCATGTCTCGGTGCGGGTCAGACTTCTTCCTAAAGGAGTCCGGGACTGAACATACCCAGAGACTTCATCAATTATGCAATGTTTCCTCGTTTATAGAGTTTGTTTCGCCGTTAAACTCTGGTGTCTTGACCTAGGAAAGCGGGTGTCCTGAATCGTGGGAAAATATCACTGGCGTGTGCTGGCCTCCGGGTTCCAGCGTCCCAGCACTACCGACGGCAGCTGTCTTGACAGCTATCATAGGTACTCCGTACGGAACGTGTTGTGTCACTGCACCTTCGGCACCACCCGTGCCTTTTTGCCGTCGCTCCACAGCTGGCGTACTTGGCACGCCATCCTCTCGAAGGCAGACTTGCTATTGCGACACACGGCTGACACAGGACCAGTGGCTCCTCTCACCTATCACCAATCGAAGTATGTTTGCCACCGCGAGCTGGCCCAATCCCCATTTATGGTCGCAAACCTAGGCGATGTGCTGAGGACGTGCGATGAGCGGCTGTAACCCTGCCACACCCAATCGCCCGAGACACTAGCTTAACTTGCGTGATGCCAGAGCCGCAAAACCGTTGCGACTCTGCATTGATTACACCAGAGACACTGCAACAAGAAAGCTTGATGTTTGATCAAGCAAGTGGGCAGCTACGTATAGCACATGGTCCTTCTGCATAACCCTTGTCTCCAGTGTCAAAGCATTCGCAGTATGAACCGCCACCAGTGTTTGTTTGGGTCATTCGCCATGTGCCTGTCTGGTCCGGATGTCTTGCACCTCATCTATGCCCCCATGTGAGGCTTATCTCTGCTCTCCACGGACAGCCTTGCAGTCAACTCTGACCCAATGTAGCCTTCAGTGGGGGCAAATATGGGAATTCAGTTTTGGCGATCGCAAAGTGGCAGGCAAGATTATTACAATCGGCGAGGCACATAAGCCAAAGCCTGTGCTCAGTCTGAGTGAGCGACAGGACAGAGTTATCATATCAGACTGCAAGACACAATAAAAGCCGGCATTTGGTTCGTCTGAAGGTCGAGCTCCTCACAGCCGTACCGAAGATAGTTCTTCGGTATCGCCATATACTGAAACTCCGGCATCGCAGACAGCCCACCTTGCTCGATAAGAGCTCTTACATTCACTGCTGCTGCACTCGAACGACAATTCCTTCGAGCTAGAGAAAGGACAATACGAAAGTTTGCTTGTGGGAAGACGGTGAACGATGTGTCGTATGGCACATCCTAGAGACTTTCACGGTCAATCAGCAACGCTCTTTCACACAGCCAGGCATGTCATACTCCTTGCCCATGGTTATCAGGCCGCTTCGAGTTAGCTATTCTACAGTTTGATTGGTGGTTTGGTATATTCTACGGTATAGAAACGGCTGAACAAATTTATATGTGTGTATCTCTGCTGCTGTCTTGACAAGGAGCTGCCTTCTAGACAGATGTGAACTTGTATCATAAAAATTATCCACAATATCGATCGTAACCAAGACGTGGACATGGCTCAAGAGCGTGAAACACCGACCCACCTCGACATTTCCAGTTGACCTCTCAGAACAGTCTACTGGGGGACCCGTGCATGTTTGACTCGGAGACTCTGTGCAATGACTTCCATCAAAGGCACCCTACCCTCCCAACATATCCTTAGCAAAGTACCCTAGACGTAAGAGATCACAAAGAGCGAGAGTATCGAAGACCCTTGGGAAATACAGTGTCTTTCAGAGGTCGTCTGAGACAGCATGAGGTTCCATAGCATTCTACGATCCACGTGGTTACGTCTTCTTGACCATATTGTAGAACGATTCGTTGCATTTGTTTGAGCCTCGAGTAGTTCGGCCTGGTCCATCCACACAGCGTCTCTATGCTCTACCTCGATGTCCAGGCTTGCTATCTGGCGATTGTTCTATGTCTCACAACAAGGCTTCCATCTCGAAAGACCAGGCTCCTTGTTTCGCTTTCCATTTGTTCTGTTGTTTCTCGCTTTGTCTCTGGTGGACTTGGAGATATTGTCTTCTGCCTGTATCACATGTTCGAGATCTCGAGTAGCCACAACGTGTCGTATAAGTCGGCCAGTGGCCTCCTTTCTGGAAATCCCCAGGAAACAATTCTGAAGAGTTCGCTAACGACTAACAGACAACACACGCCTCAACAGACTCCCGTTCTCTACATCTGCGACCTTGCAAGAAGCCCTACTCCCTGAAAACTCAAAAACCTCGCTAGAACTACCATGTCCAGAGGCAGGGGCCGAGGCGGCCGCCTCAAGTCACAAAATGCGACGAACCACGGGAGCGATGTTGAAATGAAGGACTCCAACTTCAAGCCAAAGCACGAGTCCGACAGACGAGGCAGAGTCGGCAAGAACTCACCCTCGCCTCCCACAGGAGCTACCCGTGGCGGCAGATCAAAAGGCGGCGTAAACGCCCAAGTGAGCTGGAGGACAAGGGCCAAGGGTAACAACAACAAGCGGCTCAGCATCATCTCCACGGCGTCGACAACACAGGCAGAACCGTGGTGCGACAAGTGCTCCCGCCTCAACCGCCAGCTTCATGGCTACCTACTCGAGATCCTGAAGTCCGGGGAGGACGCCATCGGCGACTGGGCCTATGCGGTCGGCGCCTCGCCTGACCACATGGAGTGCGAGCCCGCGCCGGAGAGAATCATCCCCGAGGGATATCGGCGCTGCAGTCGACAGCATCACCCTGGGACGGAAGGCGAGGCATCAACGGCCATGTCCTTTCTGTCTGGGTGTACAAGCAACCCGCTTCCCTTCGGCGCATATGCGGGACAGCTCGAGAGCACACCCAGCCACAGCTCGGCCAGTACCAGCCCCTTCTCTCTTCTCGGTCCAGGTTCGGACTTTCCCCAGCGGACGAACGCACATCTTCCTGCCCTCGCCGGTGCAAATTTTCAGTCCCGTCACACTCTCGTCGCGATTCCTGAGAATGCGGGCATGCAAGATCCAAGGCCTGGGGCACCATCTCAGGCAATACTGCCGGCGCCACAGCCCATTCAGCCACCGTGGAATGGTGGTTTCGGACGGCCTGTCGCGATGTATCCCAACTGAGTTGCGCCGGTCCAAAATAGCAGCGAAAAAGAGAGACCCGAGCAGAAGAAGACATTGTTGACAGTACTCCCGTTCTCGGGTCGGGCAGGAAGCATCAGTGATCGTCGTGTGAGAAGACGGCGACGATACATATTTCAGGAAGGAAGAGTGCAGTCCTGCTCAGAAGAGGCACATGTGAGCGTAGATGGCATGGTGTATCGAGTTGGAATATGGAGGTTTCGTGCACAGCTAGCTGTGACGTCTGGGGCCACCCCAATGTTGTAGTTGCGCACATAGCTCGAAGGTTTCTATCACCTCAACTTGACCAAGCAACGACGACTGAATCGAGTCGCTCGATGGCACTACCCAGGTACGTAACTACTGGCATGTTTCAACACATGTTAGGCCGAGACGCCAACACTTTGATTGAGCATGACTTGATGAGGTGATATATGATGCGGCTTGCCGTAGCATCCAGAGCTATTGTCTCCGGCCGTCGTGATTATCAAACAATGCTCATGTTCTCGCACAGCAGGTGCCCAAGCCCAGATACTTGAAACACAAGTTTGCCCCATGCGCTTCCCCTCTCGCTTCGCGCGGTGCTCCGGGGCTTGTTCAGGTGACTTTTCTCTGGTGTTGGTGGGCGATATATGCTCCTTCAGCTCCTCTCGTACAAATAACTTGTACTCCGAAGCAAGAGTCTCGGCCGCCATCTCAAGGCATGACAAGACTGCAGGGCCGACAAGCCGAGCTGCTGGGACACGTAACAAAACTGGACGATAAGCCGCTCGAGCCCACGGGATATCTCGAAGTTTTCGGCCTACCGTACCTTCGGAGAACGTAGTAGAACACACGTGTTGCATTACACGTAAAAAGCCTGATAGATGATGCCCATGAACGCCGTCTTTCGCCCGTGCCGAATCGAAGAGAGAAAAGCCATCCAACCGACATAACACCCTTAACCATCAAATTGCAATAGAAGAGAGCATTTTCCAGCTCGACGATCATTAGCTCACGGCACAAACTCCTTCTGCCTGTAAACTGCCGACACCATCTATAAATTGTTGTCAGTGAATTTGCTCGGCATGAGTGATGTTGGGGAGTTGGAAGGGTCCATCCAGTGTCTGGATCAAAAGAGATGGGATGCATGACTTACAGCGTGATCTCTCTCGTAAGGCTCCAGAGTAAGCTGCTCCTTCGGGAAGAACTTCTCCGACCTCAGCTTCTCAACTTCCTGGGCGAAGACTTGCTCCGGTGGTGCGGTTGAGTCAATACAGTTTGCCTTGATGGAGATGAGCATGCCACCACCTTGCTTCAGGAAGAGCTTAGCATTCAGAGCAACGATACGTGCTTGATCAGGTTGCGCAACACTAAGAAGAAAAGTCAGCCGTGATGCACAATTTCCGAGGTGTACGCGGTAGCAGCTTACTCGGCAAAGATGAAGTCGACCATGTCGACAAGCATCCGGTACTTCAGGGGTTGACGAGCATCCTCGACGATGGGGACGACGTTTGTGCGGCGGGTGGCCATGTTGATCAGGTCACGGCCAGAACGGTGAGAGAACTCAACGGCGTAGACAGTTCCGGTAGGTCCAACAATGTCGGCGACGTGAGAGACGGAGGTTCCAGAGGCGGCACCGAGGTACAGGGCCTTGGAGCCGGGCTTGATGTAGATGGACTCGAGACCACCCAGGATACCGGCAGCCAGCTTCGATCGGAAAGGGTTCC
Organism: Diaporthe ampelina; assembly: GCA_023522825.1. NCBI lineage: Eukaryota > Fungi > Ascomycota > Sordariomycetes > Diaporthales > Diaporthaceae > Diaporthe > Diaporthe ampelina. The sequence continues at coordinate 10,656 of JAMFTM010000153.1, forward strand.
AGACACGGTATTCGGTCTTGGTGGCGGTACCATCCTCGCTCTTGGCATTCTCAATCGCAACACGCTTCTCGTTGTAGACGGACTCGCCGGGGGTAAGGTTGGCGGTTGCCAGCAGATCTTCCTTGCCGCCGCGCACGACGAAGACACCCTTGTGACGGTGGGGCTCCTGAACAACGCATGTGTGAGCATCGAGTCGGGACTATGCACGTTTGCCCGTTCACTTCTGGGGGCATTGCATACCACAATCATCTTCTTTCCACCCTTGGGGCCGCCAGCTGCGCCGCCACGGCCGCCGCGACCACCTCCCCGCGGCGCACCTCGGCCACCGCGTCCACCACGTCCACGGTCACCTCCACCGCCACGGCCACCTGTAGCGAATTGGTTAATTGAGTCGTCCAGAGGTCGATGGAAACTCCAGACAGCTTACCTCGGAAGCCACCGCCGCCCCTGCCACCACCGCGGCCACGATCACCGCCTCCACGGAAGCCGCCTCCACGACCTCCGCGGTCACCACCACCACGTCCTCTCGGGGCAAAACCCATGATGAAAAGTGATTCTTTATGTAGTTGATGAAAACTAATCAAGTTTGAGCCGCAACGATCGAATCGACCTCTGCGTAACTGCGACGGGGGCAGGAAATCAATTGCCCGTGGTCAAGGTGAGGCGTTGTCGAGTGTTAGCAGTTGCAGCTGGTGAGGCCGATCCAAAGAGCTTTTGCTGCTGCAAAAAAAAAGTTGAAAAATTTCGAGACCGGGGTCGGGCCAGTACCAAGGTACCCCCGCCTAGCGCCAGATGGAGCTCTTGCCTCGGCGGGGCAGCCGCGGCTAGCGTGATTGGCTGGAGCGCAAAATGATTTCCCCGGGCTGCCCACAGTCTGATTGGGAAGGAGCGGCTCGTCCTTAGACCAGCAAAAAACTTCCCAGCCAGCCAGACCCCGTAGAGAGCCATCCAACACCCAACGACGACGACACCATCTCCACATCAACACCGTCAAGATGGTGAGTGCATACCGATTTCCGAGACCCAAAAACGAGCGAATTGCCGATTGCCCCCCAGCACCCCGGGCTGCCGAAAGTTTGGAAACCTGCGGGCTGCTGGGAGGAATTATGCGATGGGGCAAAACGGGAGCGGGCGGCACATGGGCGATGCGACCTCTTGAAGTTCATGACAATTGACCGGTTCTCTCCCCCAACAGGTTCGCTACGCTGCCACCGAGATCGCGCCCTCCAAGTCGGCCAAGGCCCGCGGTGCCTACCTCCGTGTTTCTTTCAAGAACACCCGCGAGACCGCCCAGGCCATCAACGGCTGGAAGCTGCAGCGCGCCGTCAAGTTCCTTGAGAATGTCAAGGAGAAGAAGGAGATCGTCCCCTTCCGCCGCTACGCTGGCTCCATCGGCCGTGCTTCGCAAGGTACGAACGATCCTACAAACCCGCGATTACGTTATTTTGCGACATTGGACATTTCGAGGACTGGTAGTGGAGTGGTCCACCAAGAACGAGAGCTTGGGTGCTCAGGCCTTCGATGGAACACCTACCGCTTGGGCAGGGAACTCGTCGAAACCATTATACGGGCATCATTGCAGATTGACCTGTGGCTGACAAGACTTCACGATGTATAGGCAAGCAGTGGGGTGTCTCCCGTGCCCGCTGGCCCGTCAAGTCCGCCGAGTTCCTCCTGCAGCTCCTGAAGAACGCCGAGTCCAACGCCGACGCCAAGGGCCTCGACACCAGCGCCCTGGTCGTCAAGCACATCCAAGTCAACCAGGCCCCCAAGCAGCGCCGACGAACTTACCGTGCCCACGGTCGTGTATGTTTTCACCCGCAGTCTCGCCGGAGGCAGGCCGTCAGTGCCAAACGAGTGCGGGACTTATGTTCTGACTTTGTCTCATCTAGATCAACCCCTACATGTCCAACCCCTGCCACATCGAGCTCATCCTTACCGAGGCCGAGGAGGTCGTCCAGAAGTCCGAGGCTGTTGTTGGCCGTGAGGAGCGCCTGACCTCGAGACAGCGTGGTGCTCGCGTTCGCAAGGCCCTTACCTCCGCCTAATTTACCCGATTCGGTGGTGTTGTGATGGATTGATGGGCTTTTTTCACGAGCCAGCAAATGGGCTTTTGTGCAAAGGGACGGGCTTCGCTTTTTCTGGGACCGGTGTATTGAGGCATGGCATTTCGGGCAGTAACGGTCTGGCATGCGAAAAAATCATATCCAAAAATGGATAAATCATGAATGAATTCCCCGAATACCGAGAAACACATCCAGCGAAATCTTGGTCGCGGTAGTAAAGAAGGGACCGGCCCCCCGGACAGAACAGGGCGTGCGCGCGTGCTGGGTAGAGGCTTTAAGACCCCATGCCAGCTACCGGCCGCCTCAAGGCAATAGAACCCAGGCCAAAAGTGCGTTGTGGAGCGAATAGAGATGGTCGATTTGTGAACGAAATACATGTGCTTGTACATCAGAGGCCGCCAGGTTGAACGTGACGAGGCAAGTCAATGAAACACATGTGACTACTGAGCCACAAGTTTCGGCACTCGCACGTGTCAGTTACAGGCCAGTGGATGGGTGTTTCTCCCAACCTCCTATAGGACACCCTCCCACCGAACACCCTCGTATAGGACACCCTGTTGGGGAATAATGTTCTATAGCGCATCCTCTTATGGGTCACTCTTTTACGGAATACCCTCCAACGGCCTTTCCTCCTGTGGGCTCCCCTGGTGGTGGTAGTGGGGGTACCAGTTGTGAGGTAAATGAGACTTTCACGATGATGACAAGAACAATTTACAAGACGTATTACATTTTTTATGGCTACTACTTCAGCCATTCAGCTAGTTGCTATGTCCAACTCATACAGTCCCCCCCACTTTTTTTTCCCTCTTGATGAGTATGTGCCTGATGCAAGGCGATGCGCCAAAGACAATGTCCACATCATTGCCTGACTATCATTCCTAGCTGGCTCAGCGCTATGCAAACGGGCATCGCACTAGCCCAAATTTCCTCGCCTCCTACTGATAGGACAGACGAAAAATAATGCTTGTGTGTTGATACATCAAGTGACATAAATGCAGCCGACTTCCAATGAATGCTTTTCCTTTCCGCCCGTCCTTCCGTCCTCTTTTGAATTTTGTTCCATTGCATGGTTTGGCCTTTCTTCAAGCGACAAACTGTCGCGGCGGTTCTCTGGTTTAGAAGCGGCATCTGAGCTAGAGCTGGTTCAAGAAAGACCGCCCCCTCGAGCAACATTCGGCTGCTTGTTGGGCCATACTGCGGCGTTTTGTCGCTAGATACTCCGGCTGCGGTGGCCTCGCCGCCCGGTGTTCTCCTGCTCGCTCTCCTGATCAAGACCGCTCTCCGATACGATGCTGCCCCGGCTGCGGTGGCCTCGCAATCTGATGGTTATCTGCTCGCTTCCATTGCTGAATCTTGCCAAGTTTTCCGCCGAAAGACCTCCATTTGGTGCCGGAACACCTTGGGAGTCCCCAGTACGGCCAAGCCAGTACATCTCAGCCTCTTCAAAATTGTTGTATTCTTCGGGGCTCGATGCAGCACTGTCACTGAAGTCTGGGTTGGCGTCCCACGCACCATCCGGGCCACCATCCGGGCCACCATCCAGGCCACCATCCAGACCACCATCCAGACCACTATCATGGTCGCTGTCCATTTGATTCTGCTCTGCAGGAGTTACATCGTCCTAGGTACTGCGGCTCACTGCTATTTGCTTTCCCTTGGACTTGACACTGATGGCCTCCGTCTCTGCAGAACTGCTCACGTTGCCGTGGAAACGACCGAGGCCAGGGGTTGGGTTGCCATCCGCGATGGCGATCTGCGCGACGATCTCGTCGTAGATATCATCCCAGCCGAACGAGAGTCCAAAAGTATCTCGCAGAATCCGCTGCTCCGCTTCCGGGATATAATTGAGGGTCTTGCCGAGAAGACCGTCGTTGCAGATGAGCATCTGAGTATCAAGGTCCTTAAGTTGATTTAGAAGCTCGGGGTCGTGCTGCACCAGTAGTGGCTCGCCCGGAATGATCTTCCAGTTGCTGATGTGCGGTGCTTCGATGAGGGCATAACCACAAGACTTGAGTGTGATCGTCTTCAACCGATCCTGTTCACGGCCGTTCTCACGAACATAGTTGAACATTCTGGAGAAATACTGCTCTTGCAACTTGATCTTGCGGTAGTGGTTGTCCTCCGGATCCACGCCTTCAAGGTGGGAGTGAACTGCTTCTGCTGACATATCTAGGCTGGCAAGGATATGAGGCCAGGAAAACAGACGCCACTTAGAGATGGCTGAAGTTTGTGTAGCCTGCTGCGCAGGAGCTGAAGTATGATTGACGGCGAAAGCGCCAGATGAATGCTGGGCGATCCAGCCGTGGTTGTTAAAGTGGATTGGCTGGTGGGCAGCAAAAGCACCTGCAGTAGGCAGGCCGGCGGGAGGGGGAGGGGGAGGGGGAGGGGGAGGGAAGGCGACATTGGGAACGGGGCCATTGTTGATGTGGTTATTTTGGTTGTTGTCGGCCGGTCGCCGAAGCTGAAACCAACTCCCAGGTTCACCTCCGGCACAAAGTGGCCAAGGCCAGTGCAACGGTTTTCCCTGTGCGCCGGGATGCACGCTGGCTTCGTTGGCCTTTGAAGGGGGCCCTGTCAGAGAAACTGATTCGAGCTCGAGATCTCTCAGCATCTCTTTCGACATCTTCCTGATGACGTTCAGAAACACGTGGGGAGTAAACCAGCAGTTCTTGAGAGAGAGCTTGTCGACATAAGGTAGGCTGATAACGTCATCTTCGCCAAAAGCATGTTGCAAATCGATCATGTTGGCTGCGTCTGAAAGCACAGGAGCAGGCATAATGTAGCGGTCACGCTGACTCTTCCCTATGGCAAACTCGCCGCCAGAGATCCATTCAAAGGACACGCGCTTGATGTTTTCCTGCTCACCGACGAAATTGTGCAGTAGGTTAAAGACATCTTCGTAGCTCTCGATCGGGCTGATGCGGCTCTGGGAAACACCACCTGTGTCGTTCTTGTGGAGCCTGCGCCAGTCCGGAATGACGCCAAGGTGGAACGACTTGAGGCAGGTCATGGTCTCCCAAAACTCCGCCTTCATCAAAGAGCGAACATGTCGGCCTGAGCAGCGTGCGATCGTCAGTGTGTTGAGGGCCTGGAATGAGTCATTGTTGTCCATCACAGCAATGACGTAGGAGTCCATGAGAGCTCGGTGAGCCCACTCGAGTTCCAGCAGCATTTCAACCTGGGAGGCAGTCAGGCTGTTGGGGACGAGACCGCACACCGGCGCGTGAGCAGCGCCAGTTGCGTTGTCGTCCTGGGCGTCCTCGCCAACCAGGCGCTCGATGATCTCAATCAATTTCTCCTTTGTGGTATCCTTGGTTATCTCATAGAGCGGTATCTGCTTGTGAGAAGGCGCTCCAGAAGCAGAGACGTGTTCGACCCATCGAACTGCACGCCCTTCGTCCTCGAGGAGGCGGAGGACAGCTCTGGGCCACTCATTGGAATCATAGCCTGCGTTCATGGCCATCTGTTTTAAAATGATGAGACTTATGGACCGATCACTATCCTCATCTGATTCATCTTCTGAGTTGGCTTCAGCACCATCGTAGACGGGCGGTCGGAAGACTGGGGGTTGAAGACTATGACACAAGGTGTTTGTGTCCGGGCCCTGTAGGTAACCTAGACCAGCATCGCAAGAGAGGCCAATCTCGCTGACGACACGGAGTGACTGGAAAGCTCTCTTCATGTGCTGCGTCTCATCTGCAAGCTTCTCTATGCCCTCTAGCTGAGCATAACGCTGGTAGTCCATAATGGGCCATCGATAAAGGCCCCACGGAGCGGGGACGATTTCTTGATTGAGCTTGACAGGTGGGCAAGCCAAATCCATCTCGTCCAGTTCGAGAGCCAGAGCGAACTTCTGAATATGAGTTGGACCGAATTGCTCAAAGACTCGGTACCCATCCGAGAGCAGAGACTCGTCACCCGTCGCTGTGGGGCTACCCCGAGCTTTGCTGTCGTCACCGTCGTCGAGCGTGGAGGATTCATCGATTCTCTTCTTCAACCCCAAAACGTACTTTTGTTGATCTGGCGAGAATGCCATATCAATGTTCAAAGTCCCGTATAGGGCCTCAAATTCTGGACGAAAGGGGACAACAACATTGCGGAAGAAGGAATCGGCAAGCTTCGAGTCGAATTCGCGAGAGACGAGTCGCATTGCCTGGACATCCTTCCGATTGAGGTATCGAATGATCAGGTTGAAGATCTCAACAGGCACGGCGTCCAGCGGCCATGTGGCACGGGATACCTCATTTTGAGGCTGACCGGGCGAGGCATCCGCCGGGACGTTGGTGGTGATTTCGACTTCAGGCAAGGTAGAAGCAGACATCATGGAATCCGGCCCAGCATTGATGGTTGTGCTGGGGACGGAACCAGAGGTCTCGGGTACGAGGATGCTCGAGGCCGAACTGGACGCGGGCGGACTCGTAGACATCTTGCGGCGCTTAGCTGGTCGTGGAGATGGACTGGAGTGGCCGGACATTGTTCGCTGGTCGCGCTAGAGAGCACGATGGTAGGATGCAAGGGATGGCAGGGCTCATGAGACTGCTCTTGATGAACTGGACCTGAGGAGCTAGTGAGTCAAGCCCCCCGTTTTGGTTTCTCCTGCGTTCACAGGATGATGCGGGGCGAAGATGCGCAGATGGCGAGACCTGCGACCGTCGCTTGTGGCGTGCTTGTCTGCTGGCAATGTGCCAGTCTCAGCGCAGCCAGCGGCGGATTAGGTGCTCTTGAAATTTGGTCGCGAATGTTCAAAATGCATGTCGCGCAAGAGAAGCAGATTGAATGGCACGTGATGAACGCGAGGAGGAAGACGAAGAGCACGCACGTAACGGCGCGCAGTTTCAGGCAACGGCGATGCTGGTTCTTGGACTCGCTGAGGCTTGCTGAGGCGCCGCCAGACTGGGGACGAAAGGTTCAGGTAGATGCAACGGCGAGGGAAAGCAAAAGCTTCTAGGCGAAGGTCGCGTTTGTTGTAAGGCAGACGGCGGCAGTGACTTGCCTGCGCTGATGATGTGCAGTGGTTATGACGGAGTTGGGGGCGGAGGTGGGGGTGACGGTGGCTCCCACAAAACCCCCGTTTTGGCACGGGCCCCACTAGAAAGTGCAGTTACTCTGCTCCTTGTGGGACACACACTCCACACTCCTATGGGATACTCACCTACCCTCCCATAGGGTACCCTTTTATGGGATACTCTCTTATTTCCTCCTATACGCTACCCTTGATACTCTCCTACCTTCTTATAAGATACCCCCTAAAAAGATACCTTGTGACAAGATACCTAGATTTGCATATGTGAAAGCATGGGTGACGGCCCTCCCCTAGGTCAAAATGTTATCATTAGTAACTGTAGGATTCTGTGATCTTTTTTAAAATGCAATCTTTGGATTCGAGTGCGATCGCTAATGTGAGCTAATAGAAGAACCTGCAAGACGGGCGCCTGCATAGAAGGATCAAACAGGGCTGCAAAGGTCGGTTGTTTCCTAGGTGAATGCCCAACTTGACAGCAATGGAGAATCAGATAAAAGTATGCTAGGGCAGGAGGCTGTAGTGTTTGTCTGTCATCATCAACACCATTTCATCCCAGCTCAGGTGATGTGGACGCAGACTGTACCAACACAGCAGGCCTGCCTGCATGGGGAAGCCCAAGGCAAGAGCCGCAGTGGGGATGCATCCATCACAAGCTGACATGGGGCAGGTTGCCGTTTTTTTCCCACGTTTGATTTTTCATTGGCCCTTGGCCAGGCCCTGGGGAATTACCCGAGGAAAGGGGACCCACTCTGACTAACAGGTCTAGACTCACTTTGGCGACTTTCACATGCGACCGTTGGTGTCATGCAACGCACTATGGGCAAGGGACAAATGCCTATCTTGTTCGGCTTCATTTCAGCCAGCCGTTACAACGCTATGGATTATTTGCATTTCGGTCTGGGCTGCAGGCATCCATCAACCTGAGCGTCGATCTCTGCAGCAAGACAGTGATCGGTCAAGAGACTGCCACCCATCTGCGATGGAACGTCAAGCGCAATAAGCGCATGTCCCAAGAGAAAAAGAGAAACGGCTGTCTGCACCCACATCGCTACCACCAAATTACTCGTTACATGTGAACAGATGTCATGAACTTGCAAGTCTTGGTGTTGGATACTGTTCAACTCCACACGAAGGGTATGTAAAACGCTGAATAGAAATCAAAATAACAAAACAAGTGACGCTTCCTGCGCCTCTGTCGTCATCATTGTCACGGCTGCCGAGGAGGCATTACCGCCGTGTGCCAGTCTGCCCGTGAACGTCGATCTTGGAAATTTAGCTGTGCTGTTTGCGGAGGAAACCATCCAGGGCCAGTTCTGGCCAGCAGAATTCGTGCGTCAGAATCATGAACGAAGAAAATGATACGGCGCAAAATGCCAGTCCGAGTGCCAATGCTAAACCCTCCGGAAACGTGTATGAAGGAGGTGTCTTGTAGCACCCTCGACGAACGTATTATAAGGGAATTCGTCCTGAGTCGGATCGAAACTTGTGTTAGATCAACTGGGCGTCGAAGAAGAATCTGCTTGGTGTTGCGTAACGTCCGATAGCCGTTGTTCTTGCGGGCCCGAGCCCACCGCCTTTATCTCCTCCTTCGATGACTACTGCGGTGGCCGCCGCCAGAATGTTCAGACCTGTGCGATTTTTTGGAATCCCAGCACTCATCAACAGCCTGCTGAACGATGGGCCAGTCCTCGTACAGAACGTTGCCAACGAAAAGCACCTTTACGTTGTGCTCGACGGTCACCAGCTTTGAGTAGTTGACCCTCGACTCCTCCGAGATGTGCTCGCCAGGATTCATCTCCATACAGATCGGTTCGAACCTGAGATTCGGCTCGTTCGGCAGTCTGACCGGCTGTTGGCCCTTCTCGTAGACAATGCCGTGGTGATGCGGCTTAACGCCGTTTTTTAGGCAACCAAGCTTTCCGTACGTCAAAATGGGTCTGTCGCGGATTCAGCATTCACCCCTGCAACATGAACCGGTGGGAAAAGTGCATCTTACACGCAGTTGCAATGTCCTTCGCCATTCCTGATAACGATGAAGCGGCGGAACCCCGTCCACACCCCACTCATATGGTCCTGCAAAAGCGTGTCTGAGAATCTGCTGCCTCCACCGGGAATTGTGCCTCCTTTTGGCTCGGACCACATCACTTTGAAGACCTGATAATTATAAGTCAGCAGAGATATACAAATCTCAAGAAACATGTTCCAGTCTCACATTTCCCGGCTCGAACTTCATCGAAGGCTGTACTTGATACCCTGAGAGTGTTAGGCTATCTTGACCTGAGTTCCAATTCTAGCGAACCTTTCGACCTACTGCCATCCAGATACTCTGAATTTGTTTGCATCCCAGGGGTGACGTCTGACTTCTTCCCATGACTCTTAGACTGCGCTTGAACGCCCTCAGCTGCAACTTGGTATGCCGAGCCTCGGTCTGTGCGGTACTTAATGTCTGCGCATCGACATTGCTAGCGGTGATGACTTACAACCTGTCGACGAGCCTCCGCCTCCACCACCTTGCTCGTACAAACCTCTGGTGTAAGACTCAAAATCCCTATCGGTGCTACCGACCGTGCCTTCGACGGAAAGACTTCCGAAATTTCTCGGGGCAGACGATGATGCGCTAGTAGGACTGGTGCCGTATTGCGACTCTGATGTGGGCTCAAATAAGTATCACCGTCTTCCACTCGCAAAGACCGGGACTTACCTTGGCTAGGAACGAATCCCCCCTGTCCTCCATAGTCGCCTTGACCTGTATAAGAACTGGTCCGGTAAGGCTGTCCAGGGGGCGAATCGTAGTGGTAGTTTGAGTAGTAATCGCCTTGTGCGGTGCTGCCACTGCTAGCTGGTGGCATATACGAATCCGGGTCCGCGCGGCTTTTTCCTTTGCCTTTACTACTATGCTTATGCTTTCTTGGCCTGTCCGAGCTCCTGGTGTCTGCGTAGGAGGGGTCCACTGAGCCGTGTTAGTTTGTGACCTTTACTGTGGTGGAAGAAGCGCCCTTACTAGGCCCAGAAGGCTGAGCGCCGTATCCATCATTATACTGCATTTGATTACCACCGAGCGCACCGTAGAAGGTGTTTCCGGATGACGACGTGGAAGGCGCTGGGTAGGAAGCTACCGGGTCCCTCTTCACCTCTTCATACTGTTGGTGACTCGATCCACTCGAGAGCCCTGCTGCATAATTGCCGTGAGCTTGGCTGTCATGGTGTTGTTTGTCGGCTCGGGTGTCTTGAGTAGACGTGCTTGGGCTCTGGGAGTACACGTCAGGACCACTCTGCTGCACTCCAGTCCCGGATGCCGTGGTAGTGGTTGCACCCGCTGTTGCGTATACGGAGGGCCGGTGTTCTGACCAAGAATGTGCTTGGCTTGAGGCCGCTAATTGAATTCGTGAGTGGTCTCGTCGTGAGCAGCCACGGCTCGGGTCATCAAACTCGGAGAGAAGAGAGCATACCTTGGCTGTACCCACCAGGCTGTACAGTTGTGTAGTGTTGAGCGTCGCCATCGTAGGACCCTACAGGCTGGATGCTCATAGCCTGCATACCCGCCGCAAGAGCTGAAGCATCGTTACGAGGAGTCACCTGATAATTACTTCTGCTTTCCTGGTGGGTCGTTTGACTATCACCAACCGGGGGATACTTTCGGACTCTAGATCCATCTGAAAGCGGTGGGGATTAGGCCATGAAGCATTTGACACAAGGAAAACGACGAGATAACGGAGTCTTGAGCGCACCAGGTCTCCTGCCCTCATAATACCAGCGACCCTTTTGTTGATCGTAAACAGGATTGTCATAGTTCCAAGAGACAGAGTCATCCATGATCACATCTTCGTCGCCCAGGCCGCGACTAGCGAGAGATAGATGACCAGGTGACACAAGAGAGAGAAGATCGTAGCTGCCAGTGCAGTACTGTGGTGGAGCAGGTAGATACAGGCAGAACCAAGAGACTGAATAGAGGAATTTTGAGGGGTTAACGGCCCCAGATCAGGAACGGAGTGGGACCCGTGGTGATCTGCTAGTCTGGCATTCGCAGAGAAGTTCACAGGTGGAGTGGGTCCCAAGGTCTCATTGATATGCTGGGTGGTGTGTCTTGTACATGCGAGGGGGCATTTTGAGCCGCAAACTCACCGGTCAGGGAACTGGCCTGCGGCCACAGACATTGTGTGGTTTCGCGGCAGGATCTGCGGCAGCATCACCAGGAGCAAGCATCGCGCCAGCAGGAGGGCACAAGAGGGCAGGAGGGCCGGCGTAACGGATGCGCTGTCTGTGGCGGAGGTGAGCTCATGGAGCATATCTCTCTTCTTCAGAGGCTTGAAGCTAGGCCGGAAAGAAGCCGGGCCAAGCGCAATGCATGCTGTGGAGCACATCCGGGACTTGACTTTGCTTGTGACTGTGAAGCACTGCGCAACACCTAACCCCACCCTCTTACAGTCCCGCGCGGACGCGTGATCCAGCGGCAGCCAATAGGTTCCTGGGATGAATTTCCGGACAATCTAAGGGCTCGGAGCACACACCCTGGACGGGAGAAGCGGAGACGATTGAGGGTCAAGGGCCTATCCTGCCATCCTGCCGTCTCATGGCGGGATAGTGGTGCCGGGTGGACGGCTGTGGGTGGTGGATGGGGGTGGGTGGCCGAAGCAAAGCGCCCGAGAAGCCTCCAATCCTGTGACATCCAGAAGGAGACGACGTGGGATATCATTTATTGGCCCGGGATCTGGAGCCACCGCACCTCTAACCCTCGAGATAAGAGCGACAAAGGAGAAGAGGGGCAGCCCTGTCGCCCCGGCGTCTTGAGCAATGCGTCACTCCACAGCGGTGACCTCTCGTCCGCCTGGAAAAGCCAGACGACCGTGAGAATCTGGAAGAGGAGAGGAGAGGAGAGGAGAGGAGAGGGAGAGAGGAGCTCGGGCTGAAAGAAAGACCTTGGAGGAAGACGGCGACAAACAAAATAGTGTGGCAACGCCAACCCGGTCCTGGTTCGTCGGACTGCATTGGGGTCTGGCTGCCTTGTGTTCCATCGCAAAGACTGTGCAACGCTGCGCGCGTATTCGAGTGGAGAGGGAGCATCCAGGGCTGGCAGGAAAGCTGGCCATCCGCCCCTCCATCTCGCATATTGTGTACGATAACCTGCAGTTTATCCCACGGCAATATAGGTCAGGGTCTGCTCCAAGCAGGTCATCGCGTGGAAAGAGAATGCGGGTGACATCCCCAGATCCTGTATCGGTGTCGAATGCGACCCCGACGAACTGTGGTGTGCAGTAGTGTGCAAATGTGTTTTGTGTTCCCTGTGTTCCCTGTGTTCCCTCCGCGAGGGCGGGCTGCCCTGGCTCCCCAATCAGTGCCGCGGGACGAGGGAGGAGCAGGCTGGGGCTGTATGCATGGTGTCATGGACAGGGATGCCTTATAGCCGGTCAAACAGGACGTTGGCCCCAGAGCCCGCCGTGGGTCGCACAACGGCTAACCATCGAGCCTTCAGGTGGGCTGCCTGCCGTGTTGATTGGAGCTTCGGGCGTCTTGATTGATGGGAGGGAACGTGGGCTAATTCCTGTGGCACATCATCCTCTCCTTCTCTCCTGGCTTTGCACCTGCCGCGAGATGGCTGCATCCTTGCCAGGCAGGACTGATACAGGGGCACCCCTCCATATTTTTAGCTTTTCAGGCGGACGGCCCGTCCCTCTCTAGCTGGAACCTCGCCTGCCGCCACTTTGTAACTTCGCCAACTGCGTTTGATGTTAAGCACGCTGGTTGCCTCGCCGCCAACAACACCAAAAACAACATACTTCTCGGCTTTCTGGCCCACCTCAAGCACTCCATCGGCTCTCCGGATGTCATGACACATCTTGTGACTTTTGTATCCGTCTCCACACTCCCAAGGACACCAGCACATCTACACCTACCTGCTCAGACCAGGAGCATGTGCCCTACGTCACATGGAAGACAACGAGCCCTCTCGATGGCTGCCCGGTCTTCCACAGCTGCCACGACGACTAACTATTTCTGTTGGCACCGTGACTCCGTCTCAGACACAAGATTTGTCAGACAAGCCACCGCTGAGCTCTTGTAGGAGTTCTTCCCTGCCTTCAACCTCACACCCGTATCTGCAAGAAGGGCAGCCGACGGCGGTCCATCCCGGGCTTGCTGGGCCAGGCGCGAATCACCCTGCTTTCCAGAAGAGGGTGGAATATGGATCGGGGTCATCCTCTAGCGATGCCTGCAGCTCCATCAGTTACGAATCTTCGACGTCCACCACCGGGTCTCACCTCCATATCGGCGTGCCTTCCATACCCACAGTTCCACCAAAGCTGGGAAGAAGGCCAGAACACCCTTCAGAGGACGAGAATAGATCTTCATTCGACAAACAGAAACTTGATATCTTGGAGGCTAGATGGAGAAAGCTCGAAACCAAGAGGGACGAGGTCCGTGGGATGCGGGAGGACATCTTGCGCTTAAGACGGAAGACGCAAAGAAGACGCTTGCGCAAGGACTCTGCTGACAATCACTTCATGTCCTTTTTGCGCCCTCTCTTGGTGTCCACTAAGGGTACAAATTTACTCACTACGTCGCATTCTCGTCTGCGGGAGCTGTTTGAATGTATGCAAAAGGCACGGGATAAATGTCAAGACGTGGAAACCACCCTGGAGTTGATGGAAGAGGATTTAGGCTACGCTGAGGATGAGCTTCACCACCAAGAAAAGGCACTCATCGATGGACTCCGTCCGGGTGCCAAACTCACGACCAACGAGAAACCTCCAGAGCCTTCGAACCGCCGTTCCTCATCTCCTCTACCTACTTTACTCCTCGGCATTGGCGCTGAGGGCCCTGAAGACTTCCATCCACTCTATAAAAAGTTTATTTCAGAGGTGGGATATCTTCAGCTGGCCGAGGAACACCACCGAGATCTTCTCTTCCGGAAAGAATCGATCGAACGAGAGCAGGATCATCTGAAGCTTGCGCAAGACTATCGCCCACCCAGTGACCGGCGGCTCGAGGCCCAGGATTTGAAATTTCTGAGAGATTTTGGTCTGCATATGAGAGAAAGCATTCTCGATATGGAGAGGCTTCAGGTGAAGGTGGAACGGCTTCGACAAATGTGTCGAAACCGAGGTGTATTTCCCAAGCACGCGCCTCTGCACGAAGCCTACAGATTTGAGCGTGATCTTGGCGACGACGTGTTTCTTAGCCCGGATCCGGTCGAGGGCAAAGATGCCAGCCTATTGTTCACCTCCCGTTTCGGGGTCCTGCTCTACAGTCCAAAGCATCTTATTGAGGACCCGCCGATCACAGCAAAGGCGGCATTGAGGAGGGCTGTGAGCCTGACGGATGGTGATATCTTATATCCATTCAAGCAAGAAATGTTCGCAACTGCCGCCAAGGAGTATCTCATCGAGCACTTGATCCAGGACGCCAAGGAATCCGACAAGACTGACTTTATCAACCGCTGGCTGTTGCACAGACTGAGGACTTCTGCTGTGGAAGTGGAGCTTCTCTACTCATTATTTGTCTCTTCGTCTTCATTAACGATTCTCGACTTTGAACAATGGCAACAAGACGTTTTGTTCTATTGGACGAGGGATGATCAGGCACGGCTTCCACCCGAGCGGTTCGTGGGGCCCGTCACATCAGAGTATACGGAAGGCCCATCTGTCTCCGTCCATTCCTCTGTGAATTCCGGCCTTCAAAGTCACCCACCCGAAGAAATCCACACGGCTTCTTCTTCAACATCATGACCCTATATTTGATTTTGCTTTTACCTCCAATGTGAGGGTTGTGGGAGGTGTGTTCTACGGCACACTTTCACGATACGTTTTGCTGCCGACGCACCTGGGTTTGAAACCCAGCGAATGGCGTCATGAGAAAGGACCTGTTTGATCCCCTCGGTGAGGAAAAAATGTTTTGATACCCATCCAGCACCCTTCTCTTCTATCTGTAATCGTTGAAGTGGTCCCCCCCCCTTTTCTTTCCCTTCTTTTTTCTTTTGGCAAGCGAGGCGCTTGGGAATTTTGTGAAATTGGAACTCATAAACTAAAAGGACGGAACCGGCTCCGCTTTGCTCATCCTCGAGATACCCGGTTGTCAGTTTGGATTGCATGTACATGGTACACGTTCGCTATATACACTGTATTTTATTTAACTTGTCTAGCCTACGCGCTGGGTACAGTCACATGCCTCACAAATTATAGTTCTGGACAGGTAGAACGTGACAGTGGATGCAATCGCTTAGCAGGTCCTCATTAACTTCAGTCAGACCCCAAAAGCTTACAAAAATCCGGTTTTCATCAGCACTACTGCAGACCTCGATCAGAGCAAGAGAGCACAGCTGAATCTGGATAGCAAATGCCCGGGGTGAGGACACCCAGCCTGGTTTGCCTTACCTATGGACCACCGGTCAGAAGTGATGTCCACCCCCATTCTCCCAGCAACTAAATACCCCTAAACACTCGCGCGTCTGCTGTCATTCAAGCTGTGGCCGCGCTCACCCGCGTTGGGGGCCACAAAGCCAACACCACATCATAACACAAGTGCCGAGCCATTCTATCTCACACCACAAGCCGCCTCGTCAGCGAATGAGCATCGGGGTGGGTAACACAAGAAGGAGGGGCCATAGGTGAGCTGCGGCCACGCAGTGTTACCGCACCCCACTGCCGTGCTGGTCCCTCTCTCCAATAGCCGCGGCCATTTTGAGCCTCAACGTCGCCCTAGGGAGAAACCGGGATTATCTGAATGGCCAGTGATGACGCGGTGAAGATGTTGCCTTTCTCTTTGGGAAGCTCCTTTGGAGGCACGAGCTTGTCTCGTGATCGAGTTCGGGCCACGCATGCATGATCGCTACCGCACCTGGCACAGGGTTGCTGGTAAGAGAGTCTGCCCCCATGGTTGTGCGCAGAGGTGGCGGCGCCTCATTTTGAGGGGGTTTTCGATCGGGAGAAGTTCGACTTGATTTGCTATTCGGGGCCAGTAAAGACTAATCCCGAGATTTGCACTGCTCAGTTCGGCGTCGGTGTGCGAGATGAAGCCATTTCCGGTCAAGTCAGCCGCGGATAGGGTTGAGCTGGGCTGTTCACACCCATACCTGTTGACTGCCTTCTGTTATCTTTCACTGTAATCCGAATCCCCGAGGACCTGTCTCTGGCCATTGAATGAGAGCTGTGACCGGGCATATTCGGCTAGGGCTTTCTTGAGGTACTGGTGTGATTAGGATCATGCTCAAGTGCCATCCTTGCCACCACCTACAACCTCAAGGTTTGGATAGCAATGGAAGGCAGCATGCTTGATCAAGTACTTCCCACCCCCGTGAGCTGCCTTCTGTGTAGGTACGTTGTCCCAAGAGGCCAATGTAATTGCCTTCACCTGAACCGAACAGCCGGTTTCACCTGTCTCTAAACTGTCTAAAGTATTTTCCATCGCCCTGAGGAGATCTCAGTGATGATTAAATGTCTCAGTCGGCGTTCAAGACCGAAAAGATTGCAGTGGACTGCCCTTTGGTGGCGGCCGGGG
Organism: Diaporthe ampelina; assembly: GCA_023522825.1. NCBI lineage: Eukaryota > Fungi > Ascomycota > Sordariomycetes > Diaporthales > Diaporthaceae > Diaporthe > Diaporthe ampelina. Next base: position 27,234 of record JAMFTM010000153.1, read on the forward strand.
CTTTCTGCGAGCGACCCCTGCTCAGATCCGGCAGTTGTGCAGCAAAGAAGCCAAATCGAACATGTAATCCTTGACCTGCCTCTGGGTTCTCCATCCTACGATCTCACCCGAGAGACGGCCCTACGAGGCCAAGCTTCATCTACGGCCAATTGCAGGCAGTGGCGTTCGCCGATTAGGATGGATCCCAGCTCATATCCACACTCCGGTGTAGGGAAAGACTTGCAGCAGAACTTGAAGGTAGAAATTTAACCAGGTTAAGAGAGCGAGCACCTTTCGACCAAACACCACCTAGACCTTGCGTCATGCTCCTGTACCAACTTTTCTCCCTAATCTCTCACTCTGCTCTGTAATCTACTTGGTACCAAGAATATAGTAGTAGAGTAGTCTAGTGAAAGAGCGTCAAACGGTCATCTATTGATTCGAGGGTCCGTCACGGCCAAACTTCCGAGGAGGACTAGCCTAGACAAATAGAAAAATGTCATGCTAAAGTAGTCGAGGGGAAGTTCAAGTGATTTTTTTGATCTATTGGATGAATTCTAGTTCGCTGGTTCATACGACTGACTAGTTGAAAGGAGCCTAGTGATGACGCTTATTGGATCTCGAGACCTGTAGACGCAGACAAAGCACACCACTCGCAGATAATATTGTTTGAACCATCACAACTACAGCCCTTAGTTCCACAGGTTCCTGAGACGCTTCATTGAGCCGAGGGCCTTGCTCGCCTTCGAATGAAAAAGTCGACGCAGCTTCGATTTGAACGATGGTTTCACAGAGAGCTTCTCGTCAATCTCCCTTACCGGACCATAGAGGTCGAGTTGCTTCTCGAGTAAGGCTGTGGGCTGGTCAGCAGTCCCTCTCTCCAAGCGAAGGGTCGATGATGTCAAAAAGTTTTGGGATCGAGTGGTAGGTCAAATTATTCAGTAACTCACCCGCGTGCTCTCCTAGAGCATTTGGCTGGTCTTCCCCATTCCTCCGTGGCGTCGAGCCTCGGGAAAGAGGGCTCACATTGAACGGCGGCGAACGGGACTCAGTGCTGGAGCTTGGTCCCATGTGGGAAAGCGAACTGGAATCGCTGGCCATCGATGTGCGGATCCGTGGCAGGGTCGGCTTGGAAGTGAAACAGAGACTGTCCACAGATGCAGGGCCATTCGCCGACGTGACTGGTCGAATCGTGGCGTCAACGAACCTGGTACTCGTACATGGTGAATTATTTGGAGATGTGTCATCGTCGTTGCTGCCGCAGGGGCTGGGATGTGTGCTGGACGGGCAGCTAGAGTGCCCTGGCTCGAACGGATTTGCGCCGTTGTCATCACTGTCGGTGTCGTATGAGCGGTGAATCATGAAAGTCGAAGCCATGCTAGGTACGTGACTGCGGCCGCCGTAGCGAGTGCCGAGGCCCTCGGTCTGGGTGATACCATCCGCTGGTTCTTCAAGATGACTGGTGGACCCGGTTTCCGGGGTTAAAAAGAACCATGAGGGAATTGAGGGTGGAGATGGGTTGGGCTTGGTTGGCGCTTTGGGCGGCGTAGAGTGATCCATGATAGTGGACAGATGTCACGAGCGTCTGTCGAAGTGTTGGGCAACAGAAATATTTCGTCTCCTGTAGAATGATAGCGTTGATCTTGACCAAAGAATGTTGTTCACGAGAGCAAATGGTGGATATCAGCTCAATGAAGAAGTTGTTGATCCGGGAGGTAACAGACCCTCCAGTACTCGAATTCCAGGTGAGGTAGTCGCACGTAGGTAATCGAGCGAAGAAGGCGCAATGCAGGGCAGACTCAGCAACTCCAATGACAACAGAAAAGGCAAGGACCGCAATCCCAACAGCCAGAAGGTGCCATTGAGGCATGCGTGTGTGGAATTGGATGAGCTGGTACATTGATTTCCACATGTATCATGATAGCAACAGCGCTTTGTCTTAAGAAGATACATTATCGTCACCCCGTTGTAGTCCCAATAGGACTTTGGTACTAGGTTTGCGCGGGGAGGGCAAGGAGAGGAGGTGAGGAAAAGTCAGTTGGACAGCGTCTGGCTGCAGTTGCGGCGGCTGTACAAGCAAGGCCGTACCATCTATCTGGTCAGTCGTGCATATCCCAGAGAGTCCTTCATGCTTTATTATGATAAGGGAACTACCTCACAGCCTATTCAGCAGATGGCAGTGGGCAACACCCAAGTGGTCAACAGCATAGATGATGTGGTCGCGTAGTGGACACCAGAGTGAACTTCGTCGTAATCATGGAATGACACTGATGAAGGGCATCGAGACAACCTGTTTCTTGTTCCGAAATCAGGATGGCATTGCTTTCGGCTTCCTCAACAGTCATGTTGCTTGTTTGAGAACGACCTGGGTAAACGATTCCTAGGGTGAGTGGTTCCAAATAGTATATATAGCTTGGTTTGCAAATCGTCTTGAAGTTGGCACTCCTCCTGGCCTTACTCCTCATCGACCCTTCCTAGGGCTTGGCCCATTTTGACCTTCTGCCCCTTCTCGACCTTCCAGACCCACCCGCCCTTAAGCTTGCCACTCTCATCCTCATGACCCAGCGGCGCCTCAAAGACCAGCACGATGGTGCTTCCCAGCTGGAAACCTCCCATTTCCTCACCACGGCGTAGTGCGTGTCCCTGAAGCACGGGGCTCGCCATCGCGTAACCGGCCTCAGAAAAGCCGCTATAAGGCTCTCCTCGTGCAGCAGCCTCCTCGGCCGCCCGGTCGGCCGCAGTGTCCGTCGTCAGGCTGTTGGTCCGTAGCTCACGATCGAAGTTGATCTTGATGGACCCGACGTTGGTCGCGCCCACCGGCACATATGAAAAGAAGCCCCATCGCCACCTGCCTAACAGCACCACTCGCTCATTGAGCGTGAATAGGCCAGGCAGGGTTCGTTGGAGGTACGGAGACACGCTGTACAGCTCTCCGGCAAAGTGTCGTCGCCTCTCTACGACCCAGTTCGTTGGCGAGTGGAATCGGTGGTAGTCGCCAGGTGCGAGGTAGATAACGGCGTAGTACAGCGAGGTCGGGTTGTCCTGGGACAAGAGATCATACCACGGCTTTTCGCCCAGAGCAAGGTCGGCACGGACCTCAGAAACAGATGTTGGTGAGGCGGCAGTGGATTGATCTTCCGGGCGGCCTTTCTGGTTCTGGGACATGGCGGGGCCGGTCAGCAGGTTTGGCAAGGTGTACGAGATGCCATTGACACGAGCGAACTCCTCGTCTTGCTTGACGATCTCCGCGTCCCTGTGCTTTTCTTCGGCCGTTATACCATCCGGCGCAGGCGTGCTGGTGCCAGATCTGATGCTTGGTGTTGGCGTGTTTTTGCCGAGCAAAGCATCGATACTGTAGGTCATGCCCTTGACCTGCTCAATATCACCGCCCTGGATCTGCCCAAATTGCAGCACCTTTCCGTCCGAAGGCGAGAGCAGAGCATTGTGGTCGGGATCCAAAGGACGGGCACCAGGCTTGAGCGTGCGGTAGAAGAAGGCTGCGAGGTTAGGGTATACATGCAAATCAGGCTCGGAGACCTCGTCGAGGCTGGTCAAGCGTCAGCCGCATGAACTGGGCACACCTCGAAGAAGAGCGCGGACTCACTTGACGCCAAATATCCAAGAATACAGCTTGAAGCCAGGAACACGGAAGTAGTATGGAATGTCTACCTCGTTGAACTTTCCCCATAACCTCGAAAGTGCCTTGAGAGGCAGGGTGGACATGACGCGAACCTGCCACGGTCCCTCGGGCCTCACCCGGGGGCGCCTCTTGGGCTTCCTCTCGAACTCTTCATCCTCCTGCCTCTCTTTTTCCCGCGTATAGACCTTGTAGCCCTGCGCAAGTCCCAGGAAGCCTATACCAACACCGACCGGAATGAAGTACCACTCGGTCTTGGATTTGCCCAGTGCCATCCGTAACCTGGAGGTGAACCTAGGCCGCTGCTGGGACTTCTGCGAGTATGCACGGTGACTGGCCGGGGCGTGGGCCAGTGGGCGACTGGGAGAGAATTGCCTCGGCCTCAGTGTTGTCTGGTGGAGGGCAGGCCGGCGGAAACAGGCCGGACAGCGCAGGGCGGCAGCAGACTCATCGAAGAGCCTACTTCTTGCGAGGCCGCTGCCAAGAGATCTTGACATTGAAGCCATCATGGCCCAGGAGGAAGCGACTCGACAGATCGAGCCGGTACGCCGGTGGAAATTTAAACAGGATGGAGGGAATCCTGGCTTATCGATATCGATATGGGCAGGCCAGACCCATCGTATGATCAAGGGGGCCTGGTAGGTTTGCGGTGAAGGTTTTGGCCGGGGCTGGAGAGACGGGGAAGGCTGAGGAATGTCAACAAGACACAGCCAGTCGTGTCGAGGTGATGAGCACTTGACAGATGGGGCTCCCGAGGCGGGCTCCTCTTCTGCGGGTGTGGGCGTGCGTGCGTGCAGGCAAGCTCAATTATTGCTCGCTGGGTTGCTGGTCTGCTGCAGGCATCTCGCAGGATGGAAGGGAACCTGACAGAATTTACCTGGTGTATGACGCAGCTCCTGCAGCCCAGTCGGTCCAGGGCTCCAGGCCAGGTCCTGGGACGGTCTGCACATCCCGCAGCACCGTCCGTGCCTCTTAGCACGCCAGCGCAGGACATGTACCGAACTGGTGGAAATGGTGGGCTAGGCCGCTGCTGTCGGTTTCAGGTACCTCGGCCCATAGGCCCGCACTCCATTTACCAGCTGCACTCCAGGGCTAAGTGGAAACGTGGCATCGGACATACAGTCATTATTCAGAGCTCGGCAGGCAATCTGACATTGCGAATCGCTTCCAGTGGACCGGACTCCACGCATCTCAGCCCAACGTTCACGCGTGCACACCACATATTCACTTACGGTTGACCTGGGCTGGGTTTCTTCGAAGCTGTTTCCCCCCTCTTCCTACGAACAAGCTGTCCTGTTGCCCGCCGCAACGAGACAACACCACTTACTTTCCTTCAAGAAGCAAACCTCCGAAAATGCGACCCACTGCTTGCCGATGATCCAGCACTCCTCCGAATCCCGATCGATCCATAACTCTACGCACGAGCCTGGCAGCCTCACCTGGCCCGTCCTGGACCGCACTGGCGTGAGAAGAGTCTGGTTTCAGAGCTTGCCTGAAGTTTTCCACAGACAACATTCGATGCAATCCAACACATCCCATACCATCAACACTCGTCCTACCATCCACGCCAGTGCAGCCTAGGGAGACGATCGACCTGAACATCTGCGAAGCTATCTACAATGGCTGAAGACGTGCCTTCCTCGTCGAATGCCCCTTCCCAAGGGGAGAACCCGCCGACCGTCAACATCTCCATCATCTCTCCCTCGCTCGCCGTCAATGCCCCGTTGAATTTCACTGGCCTTGCCGCCTCCACGACCGTCGGCCAGCTGAAGGAGAAGATCCGTGAAGCGTTGGATGCGAGGCCGGCGAATGAGCAGCAACGTTTGATCCACCAGGGAAAACTGTTGAATCGCGAGACAGAGACATTGTTGGACGTCTTCGGTGAGCAAAAGGTAACGAGTGCCCCTCCGTAATACGCCTCTGGGAGAAGATCAAGCTGACACGCTGCACACAGCTTCGCGGCTCGGACCAGGTGGCCATCCACCTCGTCATTCGAGACGTCGACCCTCAGCACACCTCCACCCAAGGAGCGACCACCCGCGACCAAAGCCCTGCGCCGATTCCTCCTGCTCGCCAAAGCGCCCCTTCTGTTCTCAATGCCGCCGCCGCACCTCATCACCATCACCCTGGCCACCACCACCACCACCACCTTCCCCCCAGATTTGGGGGGCCAGCACCGCAGGTTGGCCAGCCTCATTCGCCATTTGCCGGACATGGACTTGGGATGCCGGCACCGGGCAGCCAGACAAGCGCACAGCTCGTTGCTCAACAGCAACAATTGATGGCACAATATCTCAATCAGCTCAATCAGAGACCGCTAGGACATCATGGCCAACAAGCACGAGGTGCTACAGGGTTACAGGGTGTGCCTGGGCATGGACAGGCGATCAACCCACAATTTCCAGCCCTTGGCCAGGGCAGGAACAGCCCTCACCCAGAATATCAAGGCTATGTGCGGGAAACGGTCGGACCAAATGGTGAAGTGGTCCGCGTCACGATGAACTCTGCATTCATTGCTCCGAACGGACAAGTTTTCCCGGTGAATTTGCAGAACCTACAACACGGAAACGGCGGGGCTGCCGCACCTACGCCCGGTGGTCCGCTGTCTACGAACGACGTGCAAAACATCATTCGCAACGCTGATGCCAGCCAAGCAACATCCATAATGACGAACGCTATGCATCGCAGCGCATCTGGTGCTTCTCTCGCGAACTTGAACTTGAATGGTCCACGGCAACCGATCCAAACTCCAGGGGTGACTGTTCCTAGGAGACCTGGGTCTACAGTTCCCCTCAGCAGGACCGCCACTCCCGACCCTATGAGGACATCCAGCCACGGTAGCGTCTCAGCGCCTCCGGCTAACCCTTCCCTGAGAACGTCAAGCACAACTCAGGCTGAGGTGTACATACTGAGCTCGCCACAAGGGCCACGAGCCTTACTGGTCAACAATCAGTCAGACCTGTACTACACACCGGCGCCGCGATACCCTATACCTCAGGCGATACCCAACTTTACGTCTGCGTGGCTCCAGCCGCCAGCGTCTCAACCACGACCTGCGTTTGTTGTCGATAACGCACAGCAGGCCGCTCAACCACAACCAGCCGCCGCTCGCGCTGAGCAACAGGCTCCACAGGCTGGCAATGTGAGGGTGAACATCTTTCAAGGAGCGGCCGCGCAACAGCCAGCTCAGCAACAGCAAGCCCAGGCACGGCCCTTCGCGCCAGGTGGCGCGCAGTTTCACCCGGCCAATCCAGAGGGTGGGCTGGCAGGGGCACTGCTCGCCGCTCTTTGGCCGCACATTTGGTTGTTGGTCAGACTGGGCGTCTTTGTGTGGTGGTTCACGTCTTCTGATACGAGCTGGACGCGCTGGCTTACCATCATGGCTATCGCCACCGCCGTTTTTCTAATCAACACAGGTGTCTTGAACGGGCCAGCCAACAATTTGTTCAACCCCATACGCCGCCATCTCGACGGGATCATCCCACTCGCCCCGGATGAAGACGTGCGGCGAGAGAGACAGCGCAACATGGGACCGATGGGAGAGGACCATGGCGCCCGGCATGAGTTTGTAAGAGACCCAAGACTGGGTCAGCAGCAAGACGGGCCGGATCCAGCGCAGGCTGCCGCGCGGTTGATCGCCCAGAGACAGGAACAGAATGCCAATTGGTTCATTGATCAGTTCCGTCGTCTCGAGCGGGCTGGCTTGCTGTTCCTGGCCAGTATCGCCCCAGGGGTCGCAGAGCGCCACATCCAGGCACTGATGGCCCAGGAACGGGCAGAAAGGGAGCGCAGGGAGGCGGAGGAGCGCGCCGAGCGGGAGCGCAGAGAGGCCGAGGAGAACGCAGCCGCGGAAGCGACAGCCTCTGGTACAGACGGAACTGCGGCCCCCGGCGAGACACAGAATACAGACTCCTCCGAGACTGTAGGCGGAGGAAGCGAGCCTCAGCAGGAGCAACAACCACCCATCGCTGCAGCATAGGCTGCAGAGGATGTGTGGTCTCAAACAACATTTTTATTTCAGAATTGTATTGTATTAGTATTGGTATTGAAAACAAGTCGGGAAGGAAGGCCGAGATATCCAGCGCGATCACAACAGCGCGAACCATTTAGCAAGGAGTTTGAAGGGCCAAAACAGACATCAATTTGCGGTACTTGTTCTCGGAACAGTCAGATCGTCTACTGCGTGCCATAGATAATATTGAGCACTGGGGACACCCGAGTAGCGTTGTGGCAGTAATTATATGTATTTTTCAGCCAGTCCCGGATCTTGAGTGATGTGCTTTCTGCATCCCCGGTCGGCTCGCCGCAGCTTTGTATACCTGGGCCGTCTGGCCTGATACCCCGGTCCCTGTTGGCCGGTTGGAGCAACCGAGCCTCGGTACAATTCCCCGCAGAAGGTCACTAATCCGGGGCATATATCTACTGTCGGCCGTAGTCTACCAGGACAATTCGTCCCAGTCAAAAACAACTGTACATTAAACGAGTCCCGACCCTTCATCCTGCCCAATTGATACATTTGTCCCACTGCTCCTGGACCTTAGGGATATTCCGTCGTAATCTGAGATTCGCACCGACAATTTAAACCCGGACAACCCGGTGTCACCTCACCTTCCCATAGTGAGTCTCCTTCTGGGCCTATTATTATAACATCCACTGACATTAGGCATGGCACGAAGCACCCAGACGTTGTGAATTAGAACCAGAAACCTTAATATTGTCATCATGGAGGATATCAAGATTCAGGATTTCTCTTCGCTCTTCAGCCTGAAGGGCAAAGTCGCCGTTGTGACCGGGGGCTCCCGAGGACTCGGTCTCACAGCCGCCTCAGCGTGAGTCTCACAATGAAGCAAAACACACACGTCAAATTCCACTATGATCCCGATAGCAAGGAGAAAGAGACAAAAAAAAAAAATGCTCAGTAGTAAAAATTCATAAACCTCACTAACACACATACCCCACCCAGCCTCCTCCAAGCAGGCGCCTCCAAGGTCTTCATATCCTCCCGCAAGGCCAAGGCCTGCGACGAGGCCGTCGCACTCCTGAACAAGCTCCCCAACCTGTCCTCAGGGGCCCAGGCCATCTCCGTCCCGGCGGACAGCAGCACCGTGGAGGGCGTACAGGCCCTGGTGGACGGCGTCAAGAAGCACACCGATCACGTTGACATCCTGCTCGCTAACGCGGGGGCCACGTGGGGCGAGGCTTTCGACACCCACCCGGACAGCGCCTTCGCGAAGGTGATGGACCTCAACGTGCGCGCCGTGTTCAACACGGTGCGGCTGTTCGCGCCCCTCCTGCAGAAGCGCGCCTCGGTCGCGGACCCGAGCCGCGTCGTGATTACCTCTTCCGTCGCTGGGCTCGGGGTGGGCACACTGGGCGCGCAGGGAACGTATGGATACAGCGCGTCCAAGGCGGGTGTGTTGCACCTGGGGCGCAACCTTGCGCTGGAGCTGGGCCCTCGCCACATCACTGTGAATAGCATCTGCCCGGGCTTCTTCCCTACCAAGATGTCCAACGGCCTGATGGAGATGTCTGGTGGTGTTGAGAAGCTTGCGAACGCCAACCCCATGAAGAGGCTCGGCAAGCCGGAGGATATTGCTGGTGTCGTTGTGTATCTGTGCTCGAGGGCTGGAAGCCACGTTAACGGCGATGCTATTGAGGTCGACGGAGGGGCTCTGTGGCAGCGTGGGGAGCTGATCGCGCCGGGCGAGGCGAAGTTGTAAAAAGTGCATCAGATTTTAAGTGTTAAAAACAAGACATGCGTGTATTGATTGCTTCTCGTGTGATTTATGCCAACTCTGTGCTCTATGTCAAATATCAGATTCGTCTCATCTTCAAACGTCTCTATGCGTATCTAGTATGCAGATCCCATTTATCGAGAGTAATACAAGTACACCTCTAGCCTGTGGCTGTTCGAGCCGGTGTCTGAAGTAAATGTGACAAGTCGCCCTCCGTGAGACCTCTCGGATATTGATGTTGCTACAGTTCCCTGCAGTAATCAAGTACAAGTTGATTCGTTGTTCCACCTGTGACAAACGCTGCAACCAGTTCACCCGTTGGCAGGATCTTGTCACGGATTCATCCCTCTCCATCTGCAGTCTGTGCTTCAAGAGGTCTTGAGGGTGTATTGTTCCAATCCCTTCTTTCGCACAATACTCATCTCAAGGGTGGCATGGTCTGTTATCGATACAGAGCGGTAGTGTTATACAGAATGCTGGTTGCCAAAAGGATCAACTGTATCTCCCATCCGAGTCGTCCGCCGTGTCGTCTGCCACCACAGCTGAGAGTGTTTGAGGCGTATCATCGACGCACGTTCTGGAGGGCACTCAAAGATCTGTGAGGAGCCTCCCGAGGCTTCCGATTTGTCTCGACTCAAGGGAAGAAGGCGCACTGACTACAGCTAGCTCCTGAGGCTTCGCTAGACGGCTGGTTTGCGCGCCACCCAGGAAGACGCATGGTAGACGGTTTGAAGCATAGACTTGGGGTCCTGAATGTAGGGCGCCCGGATGTTGGTCTCCCAGGACTCGACCCTGAAACCGACCTTCTCAACCAGCGCCCTGACCTCATCATCAGATAGTTCGAAGTTGCCGGGGTCAGCTATCCCTGTCGAGTTGTTGGGGTCGTGCTCCCCATCGCCGTCGTCATCGTGACCGTGGTTGCCTGGAGCCCTGTCTTCGAAGTGCCAGAGGAGGGGGCCAATGTTGACCAAGATACCGCCGGGCTTGAGGCAGTGGAAGATGGTGTCCAGGTAGCGGATGAGGTTGGGCGCTGTATCGAGGAAGAAGACCGTTGCCACGGCGTCGTACTGAGCACTATGGTCGTCGTCACCGTAGAGACAGAGGAAATCAGACGCACACATAGACATTGCCCCCACGCCCTGAGCATTCCCGAGGACAGTAGCAGGGTGGATGTCCGGGATGTTGTAGCTCGTGAGGTGTCGATCTCTTGTGAGATGATTAGAAAACGTATGAACCCAGGGGAATATCTTGTGCTGCCCAGCTTCTCGGCAGTTGTTTAGTATATAGGAAGACGCCAGCAGTTGGTGGTAAGAAATCTCGTTGCCCTCGGTCTCAAAGCCCTCGAGGCAAAGGTCGAGGACCAGCCGGCCCAGGCCAGCCCCCGGGACGAGGACTTTGAGGTGTTGGATCTCCGGATGCCTGCTCTTCTCGGCGGCCAGGGCTCGCTTGACAGGGCCATAGCAGGCCTCCCTCTCCTCTGCCCCCTCTGCGGACCAGTCGCGGTAGAACTGTCGGATTGTGCTCCTGGCCTTGTCAATGTCGCCGTATTTGGCGACGCCCACCCACTCCTCTGGCATGGAAGGAAAGTCGCCCTCTGACGAGGTCTCCTTCACGGCCAGGCTCCTCAGCCCGTGCTTGACGATGCCCCTGGCCAGCTCAGCATTTGAGTCGATGGCGGCATCGACCTTGTCGAGAGTTTCGAGGTAGTTGAATGGCGGGGCAGCCAACATTTTCCAGTGCGCCTCGGGAAGCGCGTAGAAGGACTGCCGCCGCAGGTGGGTGCAGTTGAAGTGAGCCACCCGACCATATTGTCTGAAATAGTATGAGTATCCAAAATTGTTGGGGAGAGAAGAAGCAGGTTGGGGTACAAGGAAAAGTCAATAGGGGAAGAAGCACTATACGATTCTAACACGAAATGGTAGACAAACAAACAAAATACAATTGCATTACAGATTACATTCAGTACCAGCCAATGTTAGTCCTCCGTATGTTGAAACAGCAGACGGTGTGGCTGGCCAGGCGAAAAGAAACTCTGAGTGGGTGGTAGTGAGGGGCACTCACAGAAAAGAGTCGAGGGCGCAGAAGATGACTCTCGCCTCCTCCACGTCCGAGACGGTCTCCTCCAGACCCTGCCAGTCACGCTCCTCTGCATGCACTGGATCGGCCATAGTGTCTGTCTCTATCATGTTTGCAACCATTCGTGGAGGTTGTAAGGTTGCCTAGTGCTGCAATAGCCGAGTCGTGGTCGAGGTCTTCCTGAGCCCGAGTCTGGCTCGTGCCCGGGCTGCTTAGCTGTATGGTTTAAGTAAGTCCGGCAGCGAAACCGGCGAAACAACACAACAGGCCTGGTCAGTCACAGAGCACTCGGGCTGCCGCTGCTAAGCTGCATCTTGAAGGAGTGAGTAGAACAATTGAGACGAGGAGATTAAAAGGCTAACCGGGAGGAATAGATGAAGAAGAGGAGGGAGAAGTAGGGAAACGAAAGAGAGAGCCTATGTCAGCACAGAACCAGACATATTCGCGTTCTTTTTGTCTGCTTGTTGTTTTCCCTTCCAAGGTGCCCAGGTGGTGACGATGTGCCCCTAGCGCACGTACAGGCTGCGTACGTCGGCATGCTGCAGCTCTGGCCCTAGCAGGCCCAGCTTGAAAAAGCAGGGGAAAAAGCAGGGGATGGACAGCTGTTAAAGTGGGTCGCAGCTGCCCACAGGCGCCCCCATGGGCTTGGGGGCGCCTGCGGGCAGGGGACCTCACTTAGGTGTTACCGGTGACCCTAGCCACCGTGAGTGCGGAACGTGACGAACGTCCAACACAACCTTGACTCCGATCTCAAGCCCTTGACCAGGCCAAGAGGATTTGTGCCGAGATCATCGCCTTGGCTGTACACCGAAGCAACCTTATTCATTAGTAGGATAGTGTTCCGGCACATCAGGCTCTGCCATTTTGTGGTTCTCGGGGCTCTGGAACGTACCCGCGCCGTCTTGTTTCTCGTCAGCCGCAAGCCGCCTCAAGAGACTCCCCAGCTGCTGCTGCCATTAGCATTTGGATTTGGCCATGGAGACCTTCCAGCTTTCCTTTCCCCTCCCGCGGTCCCTCGAGGCCCGGATCTATGTCCGCCTGACAGTACAAGCCAAATCCGTCATGATCTTCCTGACCACCGCCGCCGCAGATGAGCTCGGGACACCGCCTCCCATGGGCTCGTTCGTCTATGCCCTCCCAGATGTGAGTCGTTCTTGGCCGCCCTCGAGGCGCAAACTATGCCACTGGTCCCAAGTGCTGACTGAATAACCATGATTAGAAGCTCAACCCGGGCCAACCGCTGTCGACTCCGCTGTATTCAGCTGGGTCGTCAGAGGAGTTCACAACCCGGATGGCAAGGCTGTTCGCAAAGAAGACACAGCTGCCCGTCTACGTCGCTAACTCGATGAGCTTTGCGAGCACCGGACTGGGCGGCACCGTCGAGGAGGAGATGGAGGCGTTCAGAAAGATTGTCGAGGTGGTCAGCGGGAAGCTGCAGGACGTCCTCGGCGTCACCAACGGCGTAGCGGCCATGTCTGTCAGCAGCTCGTGAACGAGGGCCGGATCAACCTGATCCACCTAGGCTTACCCGGGGATCACGGCGTCTATTGCCAGTGTGGGCTCAGCGAGGGAGGCTGCAAGGCGATCGGGCTCGGGCCAGATGGATCAGAAGATTTCCACGCCGACAAGGGCTTGCATCGTACAGCTGGCGGGAAAAGGAGAGCCCAGAGCCGCGCCTGTGCTACTTTTAACCGGCAGGCTCGACCGCTAGACTTCTGCCACGGTGACACTCCAGTATCATCGACAAGCAGCCAACGCACTTGGCCGGGTCGTACAGACGTGGCATGTGGCCCCGAATCTCGACCCAGTAGGGAACAAAGCTTTGGATGGTGCGAACACCTCTAGATTCAAGGGATGAGGAGGTTCTGTCACAGGCCTTCCCAAAGGCTACTCTGGTTCGGAGATTTTGGCAGGTTGCCTGGGTACACAGATCTCCATTCTCGATGTGCCTTTGAACGTACTTGCCCGGTTGTGTAGTTGAGGCATGCCTATGAACTGGACATATTTGAGCGCAACCACGCTTTTGTGTCTGCAGCTCATCGCGACAAGGACGAATCGAGCTCGGAAGTGGTACTACATGAATATCGTCTTCCCAATGGATCGACTTTGCTTTGACGATGCTGCTTCACTTTGCAGAGTTGCAAACTCGGCTAAGGAGAGGAATGAGTGAAGGCACGTGTAACCTCAGCTAGGAAATAACAGACCATGCATTCCAACTCACGTTGGCCCAATACACCTGGCCACACAAGCTACAGACTAAGTTCATCAGACCCTACACCGATCTCAGGGCTCCCTATTCATGTCATGTGCTGGAACATGCTCTTGAATTATAGTGCCTAATAGAGGGAAATATAGGGCGAGGCGGCAGATCGCCTCATGGACTAGGATTTCAGGCATGTCAGACCCCTGTGCTGGCCTTGGGGTGGGGTTCGGCTCCCGAGCGGCCATGTCATCTCAGTATGGCATGAACATTCCGGGGAGAAGCAGCACGACGTAATTGCGAAATGGATGGGGAAAGGGAAGATTCTGGTGAGATCCTTTGTTGGCTGGTCTGGTAAGGCCTTAGGGGTGGAGAAGCAGCCGGGTCGCCGCTCTACTCGGCCGGCAGGATCATTCCCATGAACCTCCAAACTCGGCCATGGGGCAGAGGAAGGCAGGGAAGTCCAAGATAGAAGCACAGAAGAGACCCGTTTCCAGCTGTATCCACAGGACGGCCAGAGCCACTTCCCCTCACGAATGCCTTTGTTTGGTGGGCTTCACTACATGGAACTCGGTAAAATACGATTGCTTCAGGTCACACGGCGCAGGTGGCACGACCTGGTGTCTGCTGGGCTCGTGAATCCTGTCCACAGCGTCAACTGTGCCACCTAGAGGCAGGCAGCAGGAAAGTTGGGGAGTAGATTGCTGTGACACGGCTCACAGCTCATAGGAGGACGATGCAGAGACGTTGAGATACTACGTCAGGCTGGCAGACCGGTGGAGGAGGACCGGATTCTAGGTATGTCGACTGGTGGCTATGATTCGGCCAAGCTGCCCAAGACGAGGTGGGTGGAGTGGCAATGGCAATCAATGAAGGCACAGACAGACAGACGTCACAGTGTCTCAATACACACCTCTTGGGTTCGAAATGGGGTCCCCAAAGGACCCAGGCCACATTCTGGCCGGAGCAGGACTTCAGGGTCGTCGAATCTGTGGAGCCCAAGACCAAAAGACAAAACAGGCCAGGCCAGGCTAGGCCAAGACAAAGACACTTGGAGAAGCCGGGGGAAAAAGGCAACGAGTCAAATGCTCGAGCGGCAAAGAGAGATAGTCCGTTTTGGAGGTTATAGTTTACTGCACGCATCGTACGGTAACAGTGGGAGCATACCCGCACCCGGACATGGCAGAGACATGAGCAGAGTGGAGGGGTAGGCAAATGGGCAAAACTGGGAGGGAGTGCCAGCCTCCCCATCCCTGCCTTTATCGATAACACTGGCGCAAACCAACAGACCCACTTGGAATTCTTTGCCATCTACTATTATATCCAAGCTGCAGGCTTGCCGGTTGGATGGGGCCCATTGTGGTGCAAGGTTCCGAGATTTGCACCGCAAGTTGAGAGTGTGGAAGAGAAAAGAAAAAAAAACACCTAGAATGAGAAGGCGGAAAGGAAATCGAGAAATGAACAGCACTGCTGGCTGCAGAGTAGGTCCAGGCCCAGCACATCTGAAATCCGCTGACCTGCTGGTCCCTTCTAAACTTGGACACCTTTTTGTCGCGGACCCTGGACGGGTACCCAAGTCTGGCATAAGTTTTATACTGTAATCGAATGTACCGACCCGCCCCCATGTCGAAAAAAAATCCATAAGCACCTCAAGCTTGCCGGAGGCACAGCACGTACAAGCGATTCATATTTACATAGCTGTTCCCATCTAGACAGGCAGCGTGGGAGGATTATTGGCTGCTTCTGATTGTATATTGTATTTTGTTGTTAGAACCTCTCCTCATCAACCGTTCCCCCCCGGTGTCTGTCTTGAATGAACAGGCTGTGCCTTCCGCTTTGGTTGCTGCAAAGAAGCTGCAGGCGGTCTCCAAGACCCGTGATCCACTAACAAGCCAAACCTACCTTACCCCACCACTGCGACCACCACCAGACGCCCTCCCACCACTACGACTGCTACCGCTACTCCCACCTCTGCAACAGGGCAGACGGACGCGCTCCTGACGGCAACCCACCCCCGTTCCAGCCTCTTGCACTCTCTATTCACAACCCAATATCCTCAAAAGCACTACCTCACGCCACCCCGACTACAATACAAGAACTGGGTCTCCCTCCCCATCCCGCAGCCCATAATTACCTAGCTGTCCTGGAGGAGGTGCCCGCTGAACACCCGCCCTAACCATGGCGTGGCAACCATCCCCGGAGTCTCTCCAGACTCTGGCCGTCTACCTCAAAGACTCTCTCAGCGGCTTCGACAAGACTGCGCAGAAGAAGGCAGAGCTTGTAAGTCACATTATATCCCTCCTAATGAAGTCGCAGTCGTTGCGAACCCCAGCCACAAGAACAGGCCATGCTGACCGCAGCCCAGATGTTGTCGCAAGCCAGGAACTCCCCAGACTTCAACAACTACCTCGCCTACATCTTCTCCAGCTCTCAGCTGCCTCCGGGCCTCAACTTCTCCCCAGAGGACTACAGCCTCGTCCGTTCCGCAGCGGCGGTCATGCTCAAGAACAATGTCAAGCTCCACTTCAAGCAGATCGAAGAGTCCTCGTTGAGCCTCATCAAGCTGGCAGTCCCCATGGGCATCCAGGACAAGGCCCCCCAGATTCGCAGCTATGCCGGAAATATAGCCACCGAGCTCATCAACCGGGTTGGCATCTACGGCTGGCCCGAGTTTCTGCCCGAACTGCTCAAGCTGATCGGGAACGAGTCTGGCCAGGTTTCCCCCGAGGGTCAAGAGGGTGCCATGGCCGCAATGGCAAAGATCTGCGAGGACAACGCCAAGATGCTGCAGCGCGAGCAGAACGGACAGAGGCCCCTGAACTACCTGCTGCCAAAGTTCATCGAGGCGACTAAGAGCCCTCTACCAAAGGTGCGCGCTCAGGCGCTTACTGCGATAAACGTCTTCACCCCGCGCAAATCCCAGGCTATGCTCAATAGCATCGACGACCTTCTCCAGCACCTGTTCGTGCTGTCCAACGACCCCAGCGAGGATGTGCGACGCCAGGTCTGCCGTTGCTTCGTGCAGCTGGTCGACACCAGACCCGACAAGCTCGTGCCCCACATCGCCGGATTGGTGGACTACATCATCCAGCAGCAGAAAAGCGAGGAGGAGGAGCTGGCCTGTGAGGCCGCGGAGTTCTGGCTCGCGGTTGGCGAGCACGATAATCTGTGGCAGGCCCTGAGCCCTTATATTCACAAGATTATACCCGTGCTCCTGGAATCCATGGTCTACAGCGGCGAGGACATCGCTCTGTTAGGTGGCGCATCAGATGACGAGGATGAGGACGACCGCGCCGAGGATATCAAGCCCCAATTCGCACAGGGCAAGGGGGCGCGTAAGGCTGCCGGCGCCCAGCAGTCCGCAGACCAGGCGGAAAACGGCAATGCGTACCAGAAGCTTGCCAATATGGACGATGATCTGGAGGAAGGTGAAATTGATGATCTCGATGAGGATGGTGACGAGAACCCCGACGAGAGGTGGACATTGCGCAAGTGCTCCGCTGCCGCCCTGGATGTTTTTGCTCGCGACTTCAGGGATCCCGTCTTCAATTGCATCCTCCCATACCTAACAACCCATCTGAAGCACGAGGAGTGGCCTCGCCGTGAGGCCGCAGTTCTTGCTCTGGGTGCAGTCGCCGAGGGCTGTGTTCAGGTGGTTACGCCCCATCTGCCTGACCTGGTTCCATACCTCATCTCACTTCTTAACGACCAAGAACCTGTCGTCAGGCAGATCACATGCTGGACGCTTGGCCGTTACTCATCGTGGGCTGCCAATCTCAAGGACCCTGCTCAGATCCAGGCCTATTTTGTCCCCATGATGGAGGGCATATTGCACAAGATGCTCGACCCGAACAAGAAGGTCCAAGAGGCTGGCGCTTCTGCAATGGCCAATCTCGAGGAGAAGGCCGGCAAGGTCCTGGAGCCGTACACGGGTCCGATCATCCAGCAATACATACGATGTTTTGCCAAATACAAGGACAAGAATATGTACATTCTCTACGATTGCGTACAAACGCTCGCAGAGAGTGTCGGGCCTGTCTTGGCATTGCCCCAGCATGCTGGCCAGCTAATGCCTGCGTTGATCGACAGATGGCAGAAGGTGCCGGATGAGTCGAGAGAAGTGTTCCCACTCCTCGAGTGCATGTCATATGTCGCCATGGCCATGAGGGACGAGTTTGCTCCCTACGCGCATCCCATTTTCAGGCGCTGCGTCACTATCATCCACCAGAACCTCGAACAGACGATGGCGGCAAAAACAAACCACAACTTTGACCAGCCAGACAAGGACTTCCTCGTCACCAGTCTCGATCTCCTCAGCGCCATCATCCAGTGTCTCGAGGACGATAAGGCACAGGAGCTGGTCAAGGATGCACAGCCCGCCTTTTTCGAACTGTTGAACCTCTGCATGGGTGATCCCGCAGACGAGGTTCGGCAGTCGGCGTACGCTCTGCTGGGCGACTGCGCTAAATACGTCTACCCCCAGCTTCAAACCCATCTACCTTCGATATTCCCCATACTGTTACGGCAACTAGATTTTGACAACGTCGTCGATGAGGAGATCGACGGCTACTTCAGTGTTATCAACAATGCTTGCTGGAGTGCTGGTGAGATTGCCACCCAGCACGGCAAGGGCATGGCACCATTCGTGTCTGACCTCATGGAGCGTCTGGTTCAGATAATGGCAAACCCGACGATCCCCATTAGCGTGAACGAGAACGCCGCCATTGCGCTGGGTAGGCTGGGTCTGCAAAACGCAGAGGCGCTGGCCCCTCACCTGACAACGTTTGCGGACGAGTTTCTAGGCGCAATGGTCGAGCTGGACTGCAACGACGAGAAAGCCAGTGCTCTCAAGGGGTTCACAATGATCGTCGCGCAGAACCCGCAGGCTATGGAGAAGAGTCTGTTGTCGTACTTCATGTGCATTGCGCGGTACAACACCCGACCACCAAGCGACATCAACAAGGAGTTGCACGAACTCTTCCAGAATGTAAGTCACATATGTTTGAATGCTCCAACCTGAATACACCTGTGCTAACAGCTTCTATAGATCATCAATGTGTACAGACAAATGATCCCACAGTTCGACCAGTTTACCAACCAGATGCCAGCTGAGGAGAGGGAGGCCCTGAAGTCCAAATTTGGACTGTGATGGCTGAGCCTGACCAAACTCAAATCACAGATCTTCCGATGAGGTTTTGCAGTGACCCTCAATGCGGACATTTGGGTTGCTGTAACCAAGCAGGACACCAATGCCGGTGCCCACTGTCTTGCTTAGTTAAAGCGAAGTCTCAATTTGGCGAGTACGCCACTCTGACGGCAACAGTAGCGGTGGCAGTCGCGCTCTCACTTACATCATGAGACAAGGACGCGTCTATGTGAAAGCGGTTGTGGTCTGGCGGCCAGCAATGAGACGATTAGGCAACAAGGGGCCTGATCTATGTGAGAGCTGGTGGGAAAGCGGAAGCGACAATGAATTGCAGACACGAATTCGGCATGCGTCAACGAAACAGAAGACCTTAACGCGGGATGACGGCGCAGGCAAGCCAACCCAGGGATCAAGCAGCCGGTGCAGCTTGGTCCGGAAGAGAATGATGGGTGGACGTGCTATTGCTTGATCTATGTCAGGCCGGTTGCTTGCCAGAGGACGGAGGGAGGTTGGCATCGTCCTGATCGTTCCTGGTGTGAAGCAAGGCGCTTTGTGAGTTTGAGACCCTCCCAGGTGGGAGGGCGTGGCTGAAGCGGCCGTGAGTGCTTATAGTATGGCGAACGATTTATGTCCCGTGTTACCTAGATACAACCGGATCGCGGTTGCAGTACCAAAGCAGATTCAAAAACAACCTTTAGATAGTCACGTAGATAGATACCGATGATACACATCATCCTCAACTTCTTCATTAGCTGATAGCCAATTCATTGCTTTCAGCGAGCTAGACGGGGCCCGGGATGTGTGTAATGGGGGCCCGTTACGAAGAAACGTTTGTAAGTGCTGTAGTAAACTTCTGAAGACTGGACTCGGTCGACTGACACACGCCTTTTTAGAATTTTAGTACCTGTTGCTTCGGATACTTTTGTGCAAGTGAACCCTGGGATTATGTCTTACATATAGTCTAACAAGTTACTGCTTACAAATGTATAGTCAAGTGTAAATATGCCAACGACATCCATCATCACACAAGCACCATTTATGTCTACCGTAATCTCAGAAGCCGAGACTCCTCACATTCTTTCTGACAATGTGCGCCTTCAAAAAAGCCACGGATACAGCCACGGGACCCAAGTACACGTCATGTTCTTCAACAAAACCGGCCCACTGGACCACTCGACCTTTGCCTTCTCCCGCGAAAACACGCTGACGCTCTCCCCAGCCCAGCGGCCGCTGCCCTCCTCGGCACATTGCACCATTCCGCCCGCGACATCAAGAAAACTAACAAAGGTCTGCGACCCCTCGGTGGAGAGGACATGGCCCCGGCGCTTGTCCGTAGAGATCCCGCCCGGCTTTACGAAGACGACGTCGACCAGCTCGGACCGCTCGAGCAGGTACTTCTCCGCCGCGATCAGGTCGGTGTACACCCAATAGTTGGCGGTGAAGAGGAATCGCCGCGCCAGCCAGGGGATGTCGGCGCAGAAGCGGGCCTCGTCCGTCTCGGCGGAGGAGAGCATCACCAGGAGGGGCAGCTTGGTGGCTTTGCTAACTTTTTGTTGTTGTTGTTGCTGCTGCTGCTGCTCTGCCCGTAGTGCCTCGAGTGCCGCGACGACTGCCTCGGCCTGGTCGCGCGCGATGCGCAGGTGTGGCTGGTTGTTTGGGGAGGCGACGCACAGGAAGACGGCGCTGGTGCCGCGGATGCAGTCTGTCAGGAGCGGGACATCGGAGATCTGGCCCTCGAAGACTTTTACTTGCTTCGATGAGGAGACGATTTGGGGGTACATGCGCTCGAGTTTGGACCGGGACCGTACGAGGCAGTTTATGTGCACGTCTGGACGCTCGGAGGCCAGGACTTGTAGGACTGAGCCGCCTGTTTGGCCTGTTGCGCCGAGGATGGCGTATGTTGGTGACATTTTGATAGGTTGTCTGAGTCTCTGTGTATCTGAGGATATTTACACTGCTGGTTCAAGAGGTGACAGGTATGTCAAGATAGATCTTGAAATGATAATGAGCATAACAAATAGATGCATCCGAGGCTATGGAATCACCAAATATTTTAACTCGGACGCAAACATGTTCATATATACTTGCCCGATTTGGACCCCATTGTGAGCATCAGCGTGAGGCCGACAGGGTCCACCACGGCGATTTAGACAGGCCGAGTGACGAGGCAACCTTAGGCGTCGGATGATTGCAACATGTTGTCCGCAATTTCACCGACCCGAGAGCCTCTCTCTCGGCCCGTCACTTCATGACCTGCCTGTGTGGTATTATGTAGCTGTATGCGCATGTTTGAAGACGGCAGTTTATTGTGGTGGCAGTCGTAGACGTCACGGCGCATAGTTCTCAACGGGCCGCCCTGCTCTAATAATTTAGGTTGCGGCTCACGCCCACTGGGGCACCACTAAAGCACCTACCCGTTGTGCATGTACTGTATGCGTCAATCAAGGCATTTCCTGCCGGCCTCAATACAGGCCCTCGGACCCAATGAAGAGTAGATGTCCGAATCCATCCGCAACGTTTTGGTGGAAGCATTTCTTCGTGACTCGCGCACTTACAATCCGATCACGCTTGCGGACGACATGACGTTCAGATCGGAAAGATAACGCAGTTTCCCGTATTTTTACATTCAGTTTTATTTTATTTATTTTTAGGGGGAGCGGCGATTTCGCACTTTATACAGAGGTAATCAGGCAGCCTACAGCTTCGCCATAGTCGTCTCGGACTCATCCTCCCCAGCGGCCCTATCCCGCAGTCTCGCAGCCGCCTTCTCAGCGAACTCGCCCGGCTGACAACAATACATCCAGATCATGGCAGGGCGGCCGATCCAACCCCCAGTATAAACATACCTCTCCCCATTCTCACTCTCAATACCGCCCTCACTCATCCAATCCGCCCCATGGACCAGCACACCCGTCCTCTTACCCCGTTCGTCCTCCTCAGGAACAACATCATTCGCCTCCTCGTCCTCAATGTATACACGAGGCAGACCCTCCCCATACAAGAACTCCCCCAAGCCCTTAACGAGATCCCCCTTCGTGACGCCCGCCTCGTTCTCCAGCTTCACGCTGGGCTCCACCCAGGGCAGGCAGCACGGGCACGAGAAGCCGTTCTTGTCCACGCCGTGCCCAAAGGCATTGATCACAAATTCCTTGCACGGCGGGTCGGTGAGGTACTCCGGGATGCTGCTGTCGGATGTGACTTGTTTGTGGAGCTGGGCGAACACCCCGCGCCAGTAGGACTGGAAGGTCCCCGGGGAGGCGGCGTCGTAGGCCGGGCTGGGTGGGAAGGCTGTCCGCGTGGCTGCGAGGACGGCTTCGACTGCCTCATTCCATTTCTCGACCACAGGTGGCTCTGAGTCCTGATCCTCTTCTTCAACTTCTGGTTCCTCGACGATGTCAGACTGGGCCGTCTCCTTCTCGGCCGGGGCCGCTGAGGTTGGATTTTGGGGGCTCATGGTAGGTCGTGTCTGGCTATATGGCCTGCTGAATGTGCCATTGCCTGCTGGGTTTAGATACTGGTAAGGCCTCGCATTTATAGAGCTCTGAGGGCACCATATGACCCGTAGCCGTTGGCCTCGTGCGACGGTTGTTCGCTTTTGCCTGGCTAATGCCAATCCCAACGTGCGGCGCAGCGCCATCTTGATGTGTTGTTAGGTTGAAATCTGCTGGCGGGTCCATGGGTTTGTTTGGCCTCACTGCTGGAGTCATACCGACCATATCTGCTGCGCCGCAGGCATACATCAGGGTCTGGATGAGAAGGGCGCCACCCCGTAAACTGCGCATCCTTGTTTGAGCGAGACGCCACACTTCCATAGGGCTGCATAGGTCTGCATAAGTCTGAGACATTGTCAAAGTGAATCTGGACTTGCTTCATAATTTATTGGAAATATTTGGTGTATCATCATCCACTCCGCGCCGAGCAATGCAAAGCGACCCGACGAAGATTCTAGGTCTAGGCGTCATCTAGGGTCATCTAGCCTGATCTTTCATGTATTCCTTCCTCTCTCACCCTGATCATATCTTTCTTATCTTCGCTTTTCTTCCAACACCAACCGATCTAAGCACCGTAGGCCTTGAACTTGGTGTCAATGGGCGCGTAGGTCTTCTCGCCGGCGGCGCCAGTCTTGCCGCCAAAGACGAGCTGGGCCTGCAGCTTCCAGCTGGAGGGGACCTTCCACTCGGCGGCGACGCGGTTGTCGATCAGGGGGTTGTAGTGCTGCAGGTTGGCGCCCAGGCCCTCGGCCTCGAGGGCGGTCCACACGCTGAACTGCAGCATGGCGTCCGAGTGGGCGGCCCACGTGGGGAAGCGGTCGGCGTACAGGGCGAACTTCTCCTGCATGCCGTTGACGACGTCCTGGTCTTCGAAGAAGAGGACCTGTTTTTGGGGTTGTGGTCAGCATTGAGTGTTTCCGTGACAAGTGTAATAAGGTAGTAGGGAGTATATTAAAAACGTACAGATCCGGCAGCGCCCTTGAACATGGCCATCTTGCCGGCGGTACCCTCCCACTGCTCAGCGGGGACGATGGGCTTCAGGATCTCGGTGGTGATGTCCCACAGCTTCTCGTGCTCGGCGCCGAACAGGACGACGACGCGGTTGGACTGGGAGTTGAAGGAGGAGGGGACCTCCTGCAGCAGGGCCTTGACGATCTCCTGGATCTTCTCGGGGGCGATGGCCAGGTCCTTGGACAGGGGGTAGTAGGACCTGCGCTGCTTGGCGAGGTCGATGAGCTGCTGGGCAGAGGCCATCTTGGATGTGGTGGAAAAGAGGCGGGCTGTTGGTGGGGTTGTCCGGCGAGTTGTGGGTGAGGCGGTAGCTTTTGCTGAAGCTGCTGCTGCTAGTAGTGGTCTTGAGAAGGCGGTGTTGTTGGTAGAAGAGGTGCTGATGATAGTCCGGAGGGGAGAAGAGACAGCAGGTCTCGTGAGGAACCTGGCGGTATTCATATTCTGGCGGCTCGTAGCTTGATGACCAACGGCTGACGAAGAGGGGTCCTGATCCTGGAGCTATGGGAGGGTCCCGCTCTGCATAGATGCGCTATATACGGTCTGGTAGATTCTCTTATGATTTGTTACGTTGGCCGGCAGAAGATGGGTCTCGATCGGGGCCCGGGAGTCTGTCCAAAGTCGGTCTGTTTTATGCGCGAGCTGCCGTGTTCCCACTCCCCACGGAGCCTATTCAAACCCAACGAGCACACGCAAGTGGTCTAGTCTTGTCTATTGCATCTTAGTAACAATGCTCGAATATCCAATCTCGTCTAGATTGTCATCCATAAGCCGTAAAGATACGGGCATCAAATGCAGGTACACAAGAGCGGCGAGCCTCGGACCTACGGATTTACACCCCACCAGCCCACCACAGCCAGCTCAGGACGAGGGGCGGATTCCATTGTGTCATAGCTCGCACCAGGCTAGCTCCAGGGGTGTGAGGACCAGGGCGATGAGGTGATTGGCGCGCGGCTCGATTTCGAAGCGATTGGAAATCCACCGTTGTGCCAGAGGAAGCAGATGACTAAGGATTTCAAACCAGCTGCCGGACCGCGCGCGAAGAAGCCCCACCCAGCTTTACCCAGAGGCACGAGGGCTTGGAGGGGCACACGGCAGGCGGAGCGCAACAGCATCCGCGGGCATCGGCGTTAGCAGCACCAAAGCTCTTTGACTTGCCCTTCCAGCTTACATGACAGTCACAAAGCAGGTGGCATGATCAATTAGCATCAGCCTGTTTAATTCTTGGCCCAGGACTTCATTGCTTGTTTTCCTAGTTGAGCTACCTTTCCCGGCGAACCCAACGGCGAAGAACCCCACCTCAACCGTGCATTGAATAGATGTGCACCCTGCCCGCACATGTGCTCGGTATACAGATTTATAGCCTTTAATAAAATTTGTACCACGACATAGAGACACTGTAGATTGGGGTGCAACCAACCAAGCCCCTCCCGCGGAACTGACACCTTCTGCTCCGTGACACACAGGGCATTCTCACAGGCTAGAGGGTCTCGTTCCGAGGGGGTGGATCCGCGGGGCTTCAACCGACACGAATACGCGTTTCGAGCCACCCCTCCATGCAGCAGGCCGGCCAGCTCATCGACATCCTTCTACCGACTTCTGTCCATGAGTCGCTGTTGCATTTATCCCCCCTTCCAGCGAAACTCAGTGTCGTACCATGCAGCACTCACTGACAATTGTGTTTTCTGCATGATACTGACTTGTGTCGGGTGAGTGTTGGCCCACCTGTGCGCGGTCTGAGGTTATGCGCAGCAGGCCTTCAACTATGGAGTTCACTGTTGACTTCCTCGCCGTTGACTTGGACGTGGGGTTGGACGCCCTAGCAGTAGTAGTAGGAAGCCCTAGGGCTGGCAAATCTGGATCCTGCCTAGCCATGGACTGCGTTAAGCTTATCTGGATGATAAAGTGGCTTGGACTTGGTGCAGCCATTGATCAATCAGATCGTCATGTTTTGCCTTCCTAAGACAGGATTTGCCCAGGGTTGGGTGCTCATGGGCCCCACTCATCCCACCTCGAATCCTGACAGCAGGCGGGCGTGACGACAGTATAGCTTCCAAGGCTGGGGCTACGTCAAACACCAAACAAATACAATCGGGGAGCCAGTGTCCGTTTGTTGATATCTTCTTCAGTCTCCCATTGAATAAGACTGCTCAGTCTCATGATATGTAGATATGTATATACGTTTGCATACGTTTGTGTGGAAGCAGTTGAAGCAATGCGTAGGAGCAATCCAAGCCTATACGCGAAAGAACGAAAAACCAACCGAACCCCGTGTAACGCCGCTAAGCTCAGCATCCAGTGATGCGATAATTGGGCTTTTCCCTCTTTCCCATACCCAAGTCCGTGAGGTCCTTGTGTGAAATGATCCCATTTTGTTTCGCCCGAAACGGAAAATCGAAATGAGCAGACCCCCCAACACCGTGAACAAATGCTTGCGCCAATGGACCCTGTCTAGTGAGTCTTACTTTTTACCCATCGAGCGCCCATAACAGAGAGACAGGGAGGAAAGGCGCGTGGGCGCCAGCTGTGCCTTGAATGTGCCACACCACATTACCACGTCTCGGCAATGTACTGGCCGACCTGCTTCTTCAGGTCCCAGTACTTCTTGGCCTCGTCCCGGCCCAGGTTGCCCTTGCGCATGGCCACCTCGATGAGGGACTCCTCCACGCCCTCGCCCATGCCCTTGCTGCTGCCGCAGACGAACACGCGCCCGTCGACGGCGTTGATGACGTACCACACCAGGTCCGCCTGGTTGATGACCTCCTCCTGCACGTACCGGCCCTCGCCCACGCGGCTCTCCACCACGCGCTTGACCTCGTCCTCGTGCACGCCCCACTCGCCGCTGTAGATCTCGTCCACGAGCGAGTCGCGGATCCCCTGGAGCACCCACACCTTGTTGGCGCAGTTGGCCGTCTTGAGCCGCCGCTGCACGAAGCCCCGGAACGGCGCGATGCCCACGCCCGCACCGATGAGGAGCATCGGCCCGTCCGACACGAACTTCTTGGCCAGCGGGTTCGCCATCAGGCCCTTGAACATGGGCACGTAAACCTGGGGGTTCTTCTCGCCCCTGGCCTCGGCGTCGATGAACTTGAGCGCCTGCCGCTGGAAGAAGCCCGAGCCGACACCCGTTCTTGATCCCTTTCTCCAGTCGGCGGACTCATGAACCGTGACTGCGATTTCGATCAGACGGTGTGTCTTTCCATCCCGGGTCTCGAACGAGTCGTGGGGGTCGTTGGACAGGGAGTAGAAGCGAGGCATCAGCGGCTGCAGCTGGGAGAGCAGCGCGTCCATGGGTGGCTTGGAGCTGGGGAACGCGTGCAGGAGCTGGGAGAGGGAGACGTGGGGTCCGGTTCGGAAGTCGCAGAAGGTCCCTTGACCCTCGGCTGAGCAGAGGTACATCAGGATCTTGCGCTCGTTTTCCTCTGTGGCATGCTCGGCCAGGACGCGCAGCAGATGCTTTGTGGGAGGGTAGGACTGAATGTCTGAGCACCAGGTGAAGAGGTCGCGGCGTGTCGTGACCAGCTCCCGCGCCTGGTCATCGCCCCAGACTGTAGGCCAGCGACCCTTTGTTGTTCGCAGCATGACGGGCTTGTCGCGTAAGAATCTCGGCACCATCAGAGTCTCAAGCAGCTCATCAACGTCGGACTCATCATTGGGCGCGGAGATACCAATAGCTCCTCCAACCTTGAAGTCGACGCCCTCCTCGTCAGGGTAGTTGGTGATGTCGATGTCGAAGTGGAAGGTCCTCTTCTCAGCGCCGAGCCGCGTCAACTCACGCGCCTTGTGGATGCGAGCTGGGAAGACGTGGTGTGGGGGATGGGGTTGGACGAAGCTGGGAGGCTGGATAGTGGTGTCGAGTTCCTCAAGGGAGAGTTGCTGCAGGGTCTTTTGTGTACTTTGCACCAGGGCGTCGCTGACACCATTGCTGCCGTCAGTGGCATTTGATGCAGTTGTTGAGGCAGGCGATGGTACATCAGATGGACGTCGCATTGGCTCCAGGAAGGCTGTTTGCTCCGGCAGGTCGACAACGTTGCTCAACACAGTCGGGATCTCGTCGATCTTAAGACAGAGTGACCGGAAGGCATCGTTGTCCGGATGCTGGACCTTCTCGTACTGGATCCCGGCCTTCTTTGCGCCGATGTTCATGCAGCAGCCTCCGCCGCAGCATCGGGCAGCTAATTGTTGGGTGGATTCTCCCGTGATGCGCTGGACGTCGGCAGCACTCTGAGCAATAAGGCGCGTGGATGCCCGCCTGCGTCTAGGCTCTGCAGCGGGGTTGGTCTCGTCGACATCTTGCTCCTCTGCTGACTGCTCCGAGAAGGTAAGCGAGGGCGCAATGGAAGGGGCCTTGGGGCCGGTAGGCTCCTCTGGCGCACAGCAGTTGCCAGACTCAGCCATGATCCGGGCAGTCTGCGAGTGCATCATGTTGGCTGGCGAGGAGGTTGGAACGGCGGTGGTCGGTGGGGCCGAAGTGGTGAGCCCACTGGTCGAGGGGCAGAGACGGCTGTGGGAAGGCTGAGTCTGACGCAGGTATGAGTGAACAGGCGCGGACGGTGGTGTTTGTTGATATCGAGTGTTAGTCTGCCGAATGCATAACCGGCCTTGTGGAGATGTGAGCCTTAAAATATCAGATGGTCGAGCCACGGTCGCTGTGGTTGGTGTGCAAGCGTGTTTGTGGTATAAAATCAGACCAAGTAATCAATGTCGAGATGATTTGAGATGGTGAGAAATCAGGGGGAGAAGGCTTGCAGGAGACTGCAGCACAGGTATTATGACACAACAAGAGCAGTTACTCAGTCAGGGTGAAGTGTAGTTGCTTGGTCAGGAATTGGGCCGGCTGAGGTGGTGAAGCGGAATAAATGATGGGCAGACTGGTGCTGGTGCTGGTGCTGGTGACCGAGGTTGGGGTGGACGGGCGGCGGCACCTTTTGGTTTTCTTGGACGCCCAGGGCTAGGGTGGCTTATCAGATCGCGTCCCCCGGTCGGCCCATGTCCATGATGAGCAAAGACTGACTTATTGCTGCATGCTCTCAGTGACCCTGGCACCAACACAGTATACGCGGGCGGAGGGGCACGGTTGGTTGTGTAATCGTGTCCCGATTGCCCAATTGCACGAGTTGCTCCTCGGAGCCACTGTGCGACTAGGCCTAATGAGCGCTTTGGGGGCGCCCCCGATGGTCGGTCCTGGCCGATGGGTGGAGGTGGACGGGCAGACAGTGCCCAGGGCTCCTCTCTGCGGTGCTCCTCCCCCCTCCCTGCCATCCAACACCCACCCACCTTTCCGGCACGTTGGGATCTGCCAGGGTCCCCCGGGGAAAAGACTGCGCGTCTTGCCATTTCTCCTTAATTTTCTGGGGCCGTCTGGGCCTGCTCTTAATATGGAAGGCCACGAAGCCCAGCAACGCAAGCAACGCGGCGCATACATTGGGATACGCACCACGCAGCAGCGGTATAAGGGGGCTCAGCCGTTGTGGGCAGCCCGATGTGCCATGGATTAATTCCCAAGTCTCGATTCAATTGATGCATCCAATTCCCCAGACCCGGCCGGGCCCGGCACAAGATGGCACAAGATGGCTGACGTCGTGACCACGGCACAAAACTGCGGTGTGGAGATGCCCTGTCCTGCCCGTCTCCTCCTCGGGGGGCGACAAAAAGGGTGCTACAGTATACTGTACGGCAAATGGCACATAGGCTAGTCACCAGCCGTATCGCCTGACCGAGACTGTTGGACTAGCTGACAAGGCCTACCCGACTGCCCGACTGTCATCTTCTGTCGGGCTGTCAATGCGTATCTGCGCATTCCTGCCTCCCCAACGGATCAGAAGCCTGGTACGCACATGACAAGTCATCGCATGACACGACAATCCAAGCTCACGAAACTGCACTGCACTGCACAGTCTGCCCTACACCGCGCCAAAGGAGCAGAGGGACATGACACGGAAGTGCTGGGAGTCAATCCTGTGCTGCAGAGGCGGGTAGGGGGAAAAAACGGGAGCTTGGCATGTTTTGCCGAGGGGATGTGATGTCAAGGTTCATGTCTATAAAAGAATTGCTGGCAAGAAACGGGTACGGGGCGCGCGCAGGCGAAGGTTTTTCCCTCGTTCTCGCTCCGGATCCGGTTCAGCTCCCCGGGCCTCTACATTGTTCTGATTGTCTACAGAACTCCGTAGATACAGTGCCTTTTGTCTGATTGTCTTTTCTTTTTACCTGCTAATGTCAAAAGAGGCAACTTCATCGGCAAACCAGGCGCGTTGCCGGGAGGAGGATTCCACCATGTCCCCACCATCTGACGATAGCCATCCTGATCATCTCCTGTGTTATTTCCGCTTCGTTCCCTCCATGCCCCCAGGACGTCTTCCGTGCAGGAAACATTAACCATAATTCTAGAAGCGACCCCACACAATCATGCAGCAGCACCTAGTTGACGTTGCCGAGGCCCCAGCCGAACCGCCAACCGGCTCGCCCTATCAGCATTTCCACAGGCACCTAACAAAAAAAAAAACCGGACGGGCTGCGCCGGCACAAAGTTTCCCGCATCGGATCGAGGTTGAGGAGAAACTGAGGCGCGAACCGGTAGTGCTTGCTCTGCTCCTCGGAGCCTTCCACTGCAGCACCGGGCTGAGAGCCGGCAGACAGGATTTGGGGCACGCACAGTGCGACTCGGCACGCTCCAACAAAGCCTAAATCTTATCAGATCCGCCACTGTCCGACATCGGGCGGACCAAACATTCCCTCGGCTTCGTGCGTTAGCGCTCATTGTGCGCCGTTCCTTCCCAGCTGCCCAGGAGCTGACAACAGGGCCCCTGCCCCCGGGAGGAGGAGGAGAGCTGATCGATCAGATAAGATTACCAGCTGGGACATTCATTTCCAACCGTGTCTCACCGACTTACACGCCGCCCAAACCCCGGCCACGACCCAACTTATCCTCGAGCTGGGGCTGATTTGGCTTTGTTGGGCCAATCGCCCGTGTTTGCTGCTGCGCCCGGCCAAGTCTGGGCGGGCTAGCTGAGCCGGTTCGAGCATCCGGCTTGTCCAACCATGTACGCGTATTCGTTGGCATGTTTTGATGAGTGCTTTTTGTTCGCGATGTGCTACCCCGGGCTCGACACCGGACCCCTGTTCGACAAGATTATCTACCCCTTTGTTGCTAGCAGCGGTCGGGCGCCTTTGGTAGCAAGGCCCAGGTTCACGTAGCTCAACCACGCCCAGCAACGCAGTGGATGCCGGATCATCGGTGTCACTGTCACTTTCGAGGAGACCAGGGCATGTGTCACGGAAACGTACAACAGGGTGAAATCAGGAAATCTGAGCCCTTCTCCCCGGGAGGTCCGGATTGGATACAGTAATCAACGTGGAGAGCCAAGCAGCTCATCATTTCAGTGTCCCATGGTCCCATCTCCTGTCTGTTCCCACTGGGACAACACAGGACTGGAGACAGCCCGCCGTGGACTCGACCTGACGTGTCAGCAAGGTACTCGGAATGCAAGCCTGTGGCCAACGAAACTGGTCATGTTGGAAGGTTCACTGCCGCCCCGGTCCTCTGTCAGGACAGCTGGAGCTGCAGAACAACACGACTGCCTCAGAGATATCCACCCTGGCCGAACACGGACATCGAGTTATCATTCTGCCATCAACAAAGACAAGCATGCTTGTAGAGAACTTGCACGTCTCCCTTGGTCATTGCCAGAGCACGTTCGGGGATGGTATTGCCACCCGATGTATCCCGAGGCGATGGAGAGACAGGCGCGTGCGAGCTCACGTAGTCCCCCGTCCCGTTTCTGGAATCAAGCGCTCTTGTCTTTCGCAGCAGAGACATAGGCGTGGAAGAGGACTTCCTGCTTTCCCTTTGCATATTCCATTCCTGCTTTGAACACAGCACACAGCACAAGTGTGTCGCCCGCAGTTTCATCTCTATCTCCCCCGTTCTCTCTTGTCGTACACATCTGACACTCATCTTTCGATCTCGTTCTGTGCTGGTACTTTTCACCAACATAACCCCGTGTTATCAGATATTTTATCCTAGGTTTTGCTGTTTTCAACCTTCGCGGATATATCCTGCGCGTAGTTGGCCTACCATACCAAACCCTTCCCCCCCTTCCCCTGGTAGCGTCAGTCTCCCCGTAACTTGCATGGGGCGACACAATGACATTCTCTCCCACGTTCGTACTCCAGATCATCCACGCTCGCCGTGATCCCACTGGAAGACGCGCTTGCAACCTCCAATCTATCAGAGAGCTAGCTCGCACGGGACTGGCGGCGCGAGGACGGCCACTCGGAGTAGGGAAGCCTATACACTTGTAGGCGAGGCCTCAACGCCATGCCCAGAGCCAAGCACACTTGTGCTATTGAATATGGCTAAGGGTAACGATGACAACCAGTCCAATCCAACGGATGCTGCAGGCTCTCTTACACATTTCGTAGAGAAAGACTATCATCGTCCGTTGATTATGACGGAGACATGTCTTTTACCTAGTGAAGGCAAACCTGGTGCAATCGTCTCTTCGATTGCATACCACCCACAGCAGGTCGTTTCCCTCTTTTTAGATGCGGTCAGCACTGCCGCTGAACCCGTTACCACTGGAGCGGCCATGTCTGTCGATCCTCACGCCCAACGATGGGAGACCTGTCAATTAGGGATCAACTGGCGTGTATCGTGATAGTCTCGTGTTACCTCCAGTGGCCAGAGTGCTCTGCCTCAGTTTCCGGTATTCTCAAGCGACATTGCTTCTAGCCGAGAAGAGTCTGTGCTTGCGGATGCCGCTTTTCCCTCTCCAAAAGGGGCCGTGACTTAGTAGGTAACCTTTCCGTTCTCAACGTCCTGCCGTGGGCGAGAGTTCTTGGATGAACAACATCCCAAGCTGGACTCGATATGTGCCGTTCACTTCGTTCTTGGCCACCGCCAATGTTGGTGATTTCGAGGCGACCAGCTTACAGGAGGTATGATGGGCTCAGACAGCTGTCCACCTCGAGGTTTGTTATGTCGTCTTCGACAGCCCCTTGGTCACACTCTTCGCCCTAAGCAGGCTCAACATGTTTTCGCTTTCAGTTCGAGCCGCCATAGAACCCGTCTCATCCAATCATGAAAGGTACCCGCTGGCACACCGAAGACTCCTCGGTCTCTATACCCACGTGGCACCGGTAACGACGCGCGCGACGGAAATATGTAGGTACGATCAGATGTTCCCTGAGCTGAATCATGTTGTTCCGCAGGCATGAGACCTCGAGCCAGCGGCGTCACTGAGATCCTAGCTGCACGGCAATAGTGTTCGGGGGGCGGAGTGACTCAACTATCGCAGGAGCCGTGCTCCTCCAAGCCATCCTCGTTCCAGCATGAGTGCCACACAGCGCACTTCTCCCCACGTGTTGAGAGCGGCACTGTAAACGCCCAAACGGCGCTCGTGCCCAACCAGGCCCGTCGTCTCCCTGCCGGCCAGCTCAGCATGACAAGTCCCAACAAACAATCCGAAGTCTGGCAAGGGGGACCAACGACTCGGGGCGCTCACAAGCTTCGCGACCATCTCGATTGCGGCAACGGATACGAGAAGAGGAATTACCCAGCTAGGTAAAACAACCAGACGGAGTGGCAAACCTTGGGAACTCGAACCCAATTCGTCCCAACTACGACGACACGACTTGCCATAGGGCTGGTTCTACCCCGTGATATATAGACTTTGACGCAATGTCTTGTGCCCGTGAGCCTCCCGGTTTCGCTTTTTCGAGGCTTGGGCTTGCGGAAGGCTGGGCTCGCCTCTTCCCTAAAAATAATTCAGGCCAAGCCTGCCTGTCGCAAGAAACCATCTTATGGGAAGCATAGTGGCATTTACTTGGCGCCACGCCTATCACTTTTTTTTCTCCGTCATTTTAGGGTTAAATTTTCTTTTGTTCGTCACTGACATCCATAGAATCCAGCATGCCTTCTGGGGATCATTCTGTTTGCCTTTGATGATCTCCGAGCGGGCGATGGGATGAAACACGTGAGGAACATTTCCGAGAAACACTTCCGTACTCCCGCTCTGGGGGGATCACGCGCCCGCCAACATGTTCGCATGTTAGTGCGCGCTGGATTGCTCTCACGCTTCTGTTGTTGCAGCAGGTAGGGACGAAGTACCCGGTAGGCAGGAATGCGAGATTCGCGGCCAGGATGCCCATGATGCTGGTGCAGGTCAATTGAACGAGGCGATTTGATCGCCTGGGGAGGTGGAAAGCCGACGGGCAAGCTTTCTTGTCTCTCAAGATTCAGATCAGCTGGCAGATCGTGCATCGATCTCGACAGGCAGGTTGGGTAGCTGCGGGCTGTGCAGAAGAAGGTGTGCCAAGCTTGTGTAGATCGTGTGCTTGTTGACGGGCCGGCGGATCTGTGCTTGTCGTTCGTGTCACGCTCGATGCTACTTCCAAGAGCATGTTTATGTCTCAGGCCTCGGTAAGGGAGATGTGCCGCAACACACAAGCCGACCTGGCCAGCCCTTGGCACTGCCATGTTCAATGCTCGAGGCCGATTCTTGCTTCCGCTCATCTGCTGTGTCCAAGGCATACCGCGTCATAATATCTGGTCGGGACGGTAGTTAGCCCCAGCCTTGGTGATGGCAAATTTCGGCGTGCCGCAAGGCTGCGAGTGCCATTGATCCGAAATGCTCCCAGCATTGTTACCAGACGCGCGGGGAGGTCTGATACATCGTCACCCTCGATAGTAAGAGCATGTTAAGGACATGGTGCAGCGCTCGTCGGAGTTCCCGGCCGCACGGAGACAGCCGACGGTAGGTATAACCCTATTCAATGTAAGGCAGACTATAAGGTGCCTTGGGACCCACCGCCCGGCACTGGTGACACATGCGGCTCAAGTTGCCCACCCACTCGGTATGGATCCACAGGGCTATTTGGGATGAAGAAGTCTTGGCAGGAGCAGGTTATATGTATGCTTGTGACCTCTCATGTTTGGAGCGGCTAATACCGTTACAGCCGTTACCTTGACGTACAAACCAGGTTTCTGGTTCTCTCACCCTGTTCGTCGGAGCGGACGCTGTTGTGGGTTTTGCATTGTTGTTTACGCGTTAGTATCGGCAAATCTACGATTCGTGGGGAAAAAAAACAGGACGAAGGCCGGGCGAAACCACGGCGAATTGGTGAGATGTTTGACGAGAACCAGACTACTCGAAATGCTTGCTTGAATGACGACGACAGCCTGCCATTGACCACGGCCATTGGTCTGCACTTGGCACTGCGTGTGTGGTGCTCGCTGGAACCATTGGTATGTGATGGATCTTCGGATCTGAAGGCGTCGAGACTGTCACGTTGCACTGGACACATGTGGCAGGAGGATGATCGGGCAACGGCCGAGTCCCGGAGATTCGGACTACGAGCAGGAGAAGTCAGGATCAGTAGCCTGCTGAGTTTAAAACTCGAAATATGTGGGGATGAATTGTTACAAAAGCTTATGTGGCTTGTCGCTTGTTGATTGTTGCTTGATACGTAGTAGTTCCTGACGGGGCGAGGAGACGGAGAAGGGCGAAGGAGAAAAGAAGGCAGAGGTGAGGTCCAATTTTACCGGTGATGCGGCTGCAACAGTGGAGTCTGGGAGAAGTGCAAGAACATGGGTCAGGGACCTGCCAGTTCTGGCAGGTCAGGCACAGACTGGCAGTTCTAAGGCTGATAGTCTCCACCCTGCGGAAAATCCCCGGCTGTTAGCAGGTCCCAGGGCCCAAGGTGTGGGAGGCTATTGCGTGCAGTCGTCTGGGCCATGGTGCACTAACAGGATCGGCCAGAGTGGTCCAAGCGAGATCTTGAAGCGCGGCTGAAGCTGATCCCGACACCTCCCCTGGCCGGCTCGTTTCAGATGGCAACAGCAAATCACGTCTCCTGCCGCGGTGTGCCACAAGTGAGTGCCACGGTGCCACGGCAGGGCGGGACAGGGCAGGACAGGGCAGGCGCAGCCAGGTACCCGCAGCAGGAAGGAAGTCTTAGCCTACCTAGTATGTGAGGTACGGAGGTACCTGGGTTCCCAGTCCTCCGACTTCTGTTACTTCTCTTACAACCTGCAACGGCCGCCTTGGTCTCATCCCAACCCGGCTGGGACCCAGGCTGGGGGAGACAGAGAGAGCCGTGGCCGTACCAAGAGCACTCTGGATCGGCGGCGCGATACCTCGCCAGGCCCGTCCTTGGACCACGAACAGGTGCCAGCCGCCTTGCCTTGTCTGTCCTCTGAAGCGATGCCAAGCTTCCGGCACCACCACGGGCCATGGGGCCTCGCTGTCGTGAGCCCAAATCGGAGACACGCAGAGTGTAGCAGACCAGCGCTGCCCTTGCCTGAGCTGCATTCTGCTGCACTCTGCCCTTCGCCCATATGCGCTGCCGCCAATTCCCGCCATTTGCCCTGGGGTCGCCCGATCTTTTTTTGCTTGTGTCTTGTGCTGTGTGTGGGTTTCGTTTCTTGTCTCTCTGTCTCATTATTCATCTCGTCTCCTCCACCGCCGTCATCGTTGTTGTACCTTTTCCTCCACCTCCACAGTCACAGTAGGCGCCCAATTCACTCTCTTTCCCGCGCCCACTTCTCCCCGTACTTGCCCCTTTTAGCCATTCCAGCCTCACCGGCCCATCATGTCTGTGCCATATTAGCACACGGCCGCCGACGGGATCTCGCTTGGCTACCAATGCTGGGGGTGGACTAAGTGCTTGTTATTGTTCTTGCTCAGCTTTGTTCTGTTCTGTCCTTCCTCCTCCTCCTCCTCCTCGTGTCGGCCCAGCGCCTCCTCCTCCTCCTCCTATTACTCAAAGGGGAACATCCTGGCCTCGACCGATCTTTTACTTTCCCTTACCGGATGCGATACTTCGTCATCTCTTCTCTTCTTACTCACAATAACATTGCTTCCGTTTTGCTTCCGGCTCCCCTTTCTCTGGCGGTACATGGCCTGTGCCTTCTTTTGTATACCTACTTCCCGGCCTGCTGTGCTCGCGCCGAGCATCCTCTGCTCAAACCTTCTTCTATCATCTCTTCTGCAGAAACCTCTTGGATCCGAACTTACTTCTGTTCCTGCATCATATACTTCGCACACTTTCATGAAATAGACCGGCGGTTTCTTTAACAACAGGCGACGACGACTTCGGCACAGCGACTGGTCATGTGTCAAGCATCGAGTGTAACGACGAGTCCGATGGCAGCCTCACAACCATCCACATACTCACATTGCTGCCCAATCGCACCAATGTCCAACACATCTACCATAGGGCGGTATTTCAAGATGGAGTCTTCCGTCGACTTCATCTCTTCCACACCCGTGGTTGTACGGAGCCAGCACCTCAGTTACTACGTCGCCATCGGTGCCATACTACTGGTGGCATGGCTTTTCCAATCATCACAGACGAGCAAGACCAACCGAGTCAAGGCACCCTGTTACAAGGCTTCAATATTAAAATGGTACTTCGATGCCGAGACTCTGGTCCGGGACTCATACACCAAGGTACGACACCCTCGTGAATATGGGCCGTGTTGAACTGACGTCGGCTAACTTGTACATCAGTTTCACGACAAGGTATACCAAATTAAGGCGACAGAGGGAGTGCAAGTCTTGGTACCGGCTAAGCTTGTTGGTGAGCTGAAAGGTCTTCCCGAGGACGTTCTCAGCGCGACCGAGGCTGTCAGCGAGGCATTGATGAGCAGATACACCAAGTTCTGCCCCGAGAGACACCAGGATCTACTGGCAACTTTGGTTCGAACGAGGCTAACACAGAATCTGGCACGTCTGATCCCGCAATTGAAGGAGGAGGTCGAGTACATCACTGCGACCGAGTTCCCCGAATGCAAGGAATGGACACCTGTCAAGTTCCAACCCTTCGCCCTGCGGTGCATCGCTCGAACAAGTGGACGGGCTTTCGTTGGCCCTTCGATCTGTCGCCAGGAGCAGTGGATGGGTATCAGCATCAACTTTGCAGTGCACATCTTTCTCTCGTTGGTGAAGCTGCAATTTTTCCCTGCCTGGCTCCGACCGATTGGGCAATACTTGGTGTCGGACCTTGGGAAGTTGAGGAAGGACGAGACGGAAGCCAAGGAGATGTTGATCCCCATCATCGAGGAGCGCCTGCGGGATATGGACTGCCCTGGCTACGAAAAGGCAGATGACCTGATTCAGTGGTTACTGGATGCGCTCCCCGAGGGAGAGAAGAGGGACTACCAAGCTCAGGCTGAGTTGCAACTCATTCTCAGCGCCGCCTCGATCCACACGACCAACAACCTCCTTGTCGACTGCGTATATGACCTCGCTGCCAACCCCCAATTTGCCGAGGAGCTCAGACAGGAAGCCACCGCGGTGCTCGAAGGCGAGGACAACGGCTGGGCAAGGAAGGACTCGATGAGCAAGCTCAAGAAGCTTGACAGCTTCATGAAGGAGGTGCAGCGCCTATCGGGCAATGTCACCTCGTTCATCCGCAAGGTCGTCCAGCCCATCGACCTGTCTGATGGCACCCACCTCCCCGCGGGCACCAAGGTGCTCGCACCGCAATGCGGCATCAGCCACGACGAGCGATACTTCCCGGATCCGGACCGTTTCGACGCGCTGCGCTTTTACGAAATGCGCCAGCGCAGCGAGGACGACATGAACAGGCACCAATTCACAAGCATCAGCGACACCAACATGAATTTCGGAGCGGGCAAGCACGCCTGTCCCGGCCGCTTCTTTGCCGGCAACGAGATCAAGATGATCCTGGCATACTTCCTTATCAACTTCGACATCAAGCTCAAGGATGGAGAGTCAAGGCCCAAGGGCATGATGCTGATGATGTCTAAGACACCCAACCCGAACGCCGAGATCCTGTTCCGGAGACGGACGTTGGATGCGTGAAGACATTGTATTACGCCGATGTCAGTATCATTTCGATGGGAGCGGGCGCTGTTTGGAATATGATGAGCGACTTGAACGACCAAACGATGATACCCTGGAAAAGTAGAGAAACCACACCGATACGAACCTCGCCCGACGTTACGCCTTTCTTCTGCAAAACATCAGTCGACGCGCAGGAAGACGTCGAGACATGCATTGACGGCCGATATAGAGCCGGCACAGAGCCGGCACGCCTGGAGCATTACGTTCATCGTACAGTCATCTTACTAGTATTACTACATCTACACATAGTGGCATCATTTCAGAGGCCTACGGAGGACCCAAGGTCAGTCCCCGTACGAGGGAAAAGAGCCAACGCGGCATACACATACAAGGCATGGGCCTGGAGCTCTTTTGTCGAAAACGACCCAAACAACAGACCAAACAACAGACCATAAATATTTTAATGTACATAAAGAAAACGATGCGTGCCATGGAGGATGGCGAGCACGAGAGGGAACTCATCCAGCCAACTTGTGGGCGTTCTCCACGCATCCACATACACCCTTTCAAGCACCCATACATAGTCAGTCACAAGGGAGTTGGCGTCAAATAGGCGAAAGCGGCGTGTGCACGCTGCATATTCTCGAATTCAGACTTTTGCCTGCATAATCAAGGAGCATTCTTATCCAAATTAGCCTCACTGAATGGCAACAGTAACTGACAAGAGTACTCGAATGAAGAAAGAGAGGGGATGGTCAGGCGACGGTCATGAGTCCAGTGATGCTGGATCCGTCATCCTTTCCCCACCCGTTCTCCTTAAGTGTGATAATCGCTGTACGAAACTGTAAGCACCGGTCGGGATGAGCCCAGACTCCTAAAACTCCCGGCACATTATGATATAAAACCAAGTCAACAACATTGTCGTTCCGCTGTGGCCGTCCCCCAAAAAGCTGTTCGGGACTGAACCTGCCAACGCCAACGCTATGCAAAAACCGCACGCCCCTCGTCCAAACTGATTTGACTGACTGACTGATCCCACAACATTTTCAATCCTTCTCGTCAATTACTTGGCCCCTGCAGGGAACATACTTCCAAGTACGATAGAACGCCCCGGGGGCCCTACCCGTCTGAGAGGATCCCAAATAGATTTGCCGGACTGGCACCTTGTGAGTCCTTGTCGACGACAACGGGCTCCTTTTCGGTCTCGTTGGGTGCGGCGGGCTTGTCGGGAGCGCCGACCAGGACAGAGTTGGGGTCTACGCAGTCGTAGAACAGCATAAACACCCCACCCTGCTGGAGGACTTGCTCCTCTTTGACCTCGTAGACGGTCTCGTCGCTGAGGCGCCACCATCTAGACTCTGGATCGTCGCCAAATGGCCCTTGTTCTTCAGTTTCCTCTGGTGGGGTTTTCGTTTCGTCTGCGGCGCTGTCATCTTCTTTGGCACCATCGACTTCATCGGGCCCGTCGTCGTCTCCCACTAGATTTGGTGGGGGTTCCAGATCTTCCACCTCATCATCCGCCTTGTCGACGTCGTCTATACCTGTGTTGCCTCTCTTGTAGCACACGTAGTGGCCATTCTCGTGCCTCCCGTAGTGGGTCACCACAGCTCTAAGCTCGTAGATGGGCCCCGAGATCTTGGACGGGTGAGCGTCGCCCGCTACCATGGACGCTCTGGCATCGAGCACCCACTTCTCCTCGTCGCAGGCAGTCTCCGGGGGATCGCGGCCCTGAGACTTGGCCACTGCTGCCGAAGCTGCCGACTTTCCCTCGGCACTGCCGATACACCAAGGGCCCAGGTCCAAGGTCTTGGGGAACTCAACCGCCGCGAGGTTCTTGTA
Organism: Diaporthe ampelina; assembly: GCA_023522825.1. NCBI lineage: Eukaryota > Fungi > Ascomycota > Sordariomycetes > Diaporthales > Diaporthaceae > Diaporthe > Diaporthe ampelina. The sequence continues at coordinate 67,155 of JAMFTM010000153.1, forward strand.
TGAGCTGAAGGTGCTCGGGTCGAAGACAGAGCGGTTCATGTGAATCACCAGGCTTGGCGGCGGTCTCCCTATCACGACCTGTTTCGTCTTGGTCGAGCTGACCTTCTGCGCGTCAGGGATCTTGAGCTTCTTCAGGATCTTGTCATCAAATTCCTCATCCTCGAGGACCTCCTCGATGGCCTGTAGCCTGGTTGCGGCGGCGGGCACGGTCTTGGACAGGCGCTGGAGCCCCTTGCGGTATTCGAGGAGGGTGCACTTGACGCATTCGACCCCCTGGATAGGTTCGAGGCGCACAAGGTTGTCCAGCAGCTCGAACAGGTCGTAACGCGAGAAGCCGACCTCGAAGTTCAGGGTGAGACAGTTGAAAGGGATCATAGAGAGACCCTCGGAGTAGCCACATGACATGCATGCGACGCGCTGGGCCGACAGACCCTCGAGAGGGTTTCGAAGCGTGACCAGCTCAGAGCCGGCCTTGGAGAGCATCGGCAGGCTCTGGTAGCCACTGTCGTCGCTGTGCTGACTGGCAGCGGCGTCGTCCTTGTTAAGGTCTGCCTCGAAACCAGCTTGTCGGCAGGAGGCCTTGGCGGCCTTTTCTATGTCCTTGTCAATCTGATCCATAAGCCTTGAGAAGTACTCTTGCGCGTCTTGTTGCTGTATCGTGCTCATATTTTTGAGGACGCTTGGGGTATATAATGTCTTGCCATTGTTGGATGTGTCGTTCAATTCGGCGATAAAAGACCACAATGTCCCGGCGGTGGTTGTCTTGTCTACGGCTGGTGATTGCCCGGAGCCACCGACACCGCTGATGTAGCGAGGGAGGTGTTTCAGAGAGGCCAGGCCTTGCAAGATGCTGTTCTGGAAGCAAGAGTTGTCCCAGTTGCCCAGGCCGGCGGGCTGGTCCGACTTGCCCCTGGGCCCCGAGAAGGTTTTTGACAATGTGCGCCGGCCAGCCTCGGACACAGAGGCGACTATGCCGCCGTGTTGGTCGGTTCGCAGGATCTTGCGCAGGACATCGCTCTTGGCGGCGTGGGTTGCGGGCTGTGGTTGAAGCATGGGCATCGGGAACATGGGGGGATTAACCCATCGGTCGACGGCGTAGAGTAGGCCGGCGGGGCAGACGAAGACGATGGCGTCCCAGATGAGGTCGGTTACGGAGGGGAGCTGTCGGCCGCGGGAGGCTGCTTGGCTGTGTGCAAACTGGTAGGCGACGGTGGCCAGGAGCACAAGGGCGGGAACGAGGACACTGGGCTGGGAAAGTCTGTCCCAGAGCTTCTCCTCCGAGTAATAAGCACCGTAGGGGAGAGGTTTCTGGTTGTGTGCGGGATCGTAGCGCCTCAGGTTCCGCGTGGTCGACGAGGTCATCCTGAGACTCAGACGCGGGAGACGGAGGCCAACGTTGTTGTCCACGCCGGCCGCATCTGCTGCAAGTAGTGACGGTTCGATCTGGTCGGGAGCTTATCGTCAGAGATTGGAGCAGGCGTGGAATTCCTGAGAAGCCATATCCAGACGGTGATTTGGGAATTGTAGTAGTGCTGGGCGCACCGTAGCAGAGCAACCAGTCCGCGGTAGCGATTGTGTGTCGGGCCAGAGACGTCTGCTCGCATGGGGTGTCGCGCGGAACTTTTGGGTGGAGGTCAAGCAAAACAGAGACCCACTCCCAAGCATGGGGAAAAGGCGGCTCATGGGAATGTGGGGACGGGGTTCGGGGGGGGGGGGTCTGCAACATCCCCTGAGGCTATCAGTCTATCCACGGGAAGAGCAGACCCGGGTGCAACCAAGACTGCTAAAGTGAGCCTCATGTAGATTACTATATGTATCGTACCTCGTTCGACTTGCACCTCACATGCGCTCAAATTACCACAATTTTGGCTCTGACTTTGAGGGGAACATGGGCATCTATTTGTTGGATTACAATCCCGTTTGAACGACCGGTCGGCATTCGCAGCCGCAAGTCCTGTTGTGACAGCTAGTTTCAAAATGCGTGCCTGTTGATTTCTGTGTCTGTGTCATCTGTATATTCTGCCACTTCAACCCGCCCCATTATCCTTGTGAAGTGACCATCGGGAAAAGCAAGCAAACACCATTCGCCACACATATACCCCAAGGCCCATTGCCAGTATACAACCTGCCCTGATGACCGCTGATCTATAGAAATGGGGTATCTCGTTTTCTCAGTCGTGTATGCATAAGACTCCGTCACCACCTGGGCACCTGCGCCAAAAAGGGCTCCGGGCGTCAGCTTCCCAAAAAAGGAAACAAAAGGGGAGAAAATAATCATGTGTTTAGTAGTTTTGGGTGTGATTTTGGTCAGTTGTTCTCCGTGTAACCTCCCAGCGTTTGTTTTAATGATTTCAGGTTCACCGGCTTCGTGAGGAACAGGTCCATCCCTGACGCGATGGCTTCACGTTGTATGGTAGCCGATGCCAGCCCCGTCAGGGCAATGATCGTCGCAGGCTTGATGCTGTCAGCCCGCTCGATCTGCCGTATCTTCCGGGCACTTTCCAATCCATCCATCAATGGCATGGAGATGTCTGCACCGGCATGTGCGGTTAGCAGAGGCGCCGCCGTCTATGCTTAGAACCCATGACTTACCCATTAGCACGAATGGATACAGCCCAGGATTGGCCGTATACATACGCAGAGCCTCCAGCCCGTTGGAAGCCGTATCGTAGCCATGGCCCAGTCTCTTCATGAAGGAGGCCAAAATTTTAAGATTGATGTCGTTGTCATCCACAAGCAGGTATTTGTAAGATGGCTGCTCCGAAGGCCCTGCTTCCTCAGGTGTCGCATCCTGCCCCTGCCTAAAAGGCAACTGCGCTGCCCTTGATCCGCCCTTTGACGGTGATGTATTAACTCCCTCGAAATCGTTGCCGCCATAACTGGCGTCGCTCGGCGATGTAGGTGGTATCTCATGATGTGCTGACGCACTCGGTACGCTTGATGGCTTTGGGACCGTTTCGGGCGCTTGGGCTGGGTCTACAATTTCACTTCCTCCCGCTGCGTCTTTGTTATAGCCAGACAAGCCGGGCTCGCTTGTGTCCTCTTGAATTTCCGAAGCGACTTCTGAAGGCCGCCCCGTTTTGGTAGACAGGCAAAGGAGCAGTGATCTAGCCAATCTCCTCGGTCCAACACTGGTGTGGAGTTTAGCAGGTGATCCAGGCTTGAGAATTGCTCATGATGGATGGACTTACGGTTGAGAAATGAACTCATTCATATCTGACTTTCTGGACGAGTTTGTGAAAGTATATGCTGTCAGCGCACTCTGACATATGATCACTGTAGGCGATGAAGGCTGTTGCCCGTGTCCGTCAGGATCCTTGAAAGCCCCCTCGCTATACAGGAAAACATCAGGGGGTTCCTCGTGCACGGCGGTCGCCGGGATTACTTGCATAGCGAGCCAGTCTCGGCATAGCATCTCCATGACCGCTGATTCCGAGGCCTGTGACGACAAGTCAGACGCCTTGTCGATGACACGGTCGTAGCACCTATCGAACCCTATCAGACATATTCGTAGACCTCGTAGTTGCTCGAACTGCTCAGAAATTTGGGGGCCCCGTCCGGTACTCGTGGGAGTCCGATAGAGGGGCAGCTCAACCCGCGCTGTAGTACCCCGGCCGAGCTGGCTGGTGATAGCTAAAGAGCCGCCGAGGCTCCTGCTGATACTGTGAACGAGACTCATGCCGAGTCCTGTGCCCGGTACAAGACGGTCCTCCTGCGTGAACGGCTTGAATAGGTCATTGCGCAAAAAGTCTTCGGTGATGCCTCTGCCGGAATCCGATATAGTGATCACCACCTTAGATCTCTGCACCCCATCGCGCGCGCCGAGTTCGACCTGACGCAGACTGATCCACACAAACCCCGCCTGCGTGAATTTTAAAGAGTTTCCGAAAATATTCATAACAACACGTCTCAAGGCTCCTGCTTGTGTCCGGAATTCCCAAGCGACGGTGGGATCCATGTCTAGGTATACAACAAGTCCAGGGCGGTCGGATTCGGGGAAGTATGGGTTGTGCCCAAGTGCTTCGGCCGCGGCATTGCTGTCCAAGCGACCAAGTGCTCTGTCGTCGGCGTTGAGATGCTTGTTCTTCTCTTTCAATTGAGCAACGGACACTGTAGGAGAACCAGTCAGCGATGTGCATGAGCGTAGACAGCCTAGCCAAACCCAAGCACTGTGAAAGGACCGAGAATTGGGTTAAATTCCATGATGGCACAAGTGCAGAGTCAAATCTTGGTATAATAAAAGACGGCAAGTAATCATGTATAAGGCACAGTACGTACTTCTTTGGAAGTTGAAGCCAGCGAACACAGCTGCAAGCTCGTTAGTGTGATAACCAAATCGTGCTGGGCAACAAGATCGATGGGTGATTGGAGCCCCATTGATCGTGATCAAGCTTCCGCAGTAACGACATACCTTCCACAACCTCTTCCACGAGAATATCTACCTGGACCTCGGTCGTCAAGGACATCATCCCCAGACCTGTGAGATTTCGTCCACCAGAAGACTCAGACGGTGATCCCCGCCGCTCTCTTCGAGCGAGTCTCGAGGATGTCACGAAGGTGTTGACTTTGCTGTGATCAAGCAACTGTGAAGCCGCGTCAGTATCGCTCCCAGCCAGCAGCGGAGCTAGAAGCTAGGCGGCTGCAAGCTAACGGGGGTGGGGGAGGGGGGATGGGGGACCAACATGATCAAGAGTGTCTAATAGTGTCCGCCCGGATGTTTCGACAATGTGGATCGCGTCCCCTTGGAATACATCGAGGGTGGTGCCATGGAGCAGGTCAACAGCAGCAATGACTCCATGGAGCGGAGATCGTAGTTCGTGGCTCAGGGAACTGAGGAAGTCCCCCTTCACCTTGTCTGAATTCAAGGCATTTAAGCGGTGTACTTCTCCCATCAAGGTCGTCGCATATGCCCGCAAATAGCTGAGCTCGCCCTCAGTTGAGAATAGCCTATGCGTAGATGCAGTCCATATAAATCCCCCAGCAAACCACCGTTCCTTGATCTGATCCCACAGAGGGAAGACTGCCACACTTCTCGCGCCGGGGAAGAGGGCTGTTATAGCCTGGGCTTGGCTCTCAAGGGAGCTGAACTGGCGGTTCGTTCTCTTCTTTCCCTTCACGTTGGAGGAAGCACCGGACTTTTGGCGCGGCGAAGAGGGAGATTTCACATCGTCAGTCTCGGATGCGCCCGACAACAGCATACCATCCGCGCCAAAACTGAATATTTTGCCAGCTGGGTAGCGTCGCAGCAGGGATTTGAGTAATCGTTCCGGAACCAGCGTGTGTTTGGAGATGGATGCAGCGCCATCTATGCTGGAGGATCCAGTGGTCGAATACCCAAAAACGTCGCAGTAAGACACAGGCTCTCTGGCAGATGGTGATGACCTGCCTATGGGCAAGTCCTCGTTGCTTGATTCTGCCGTCGACCGCCCCTCGTTGGAATCGGTAGAGTCCCTGGACTTGCGATCTTCAACGAGCCCACCAAAAGAACCGACACTAGCATCTAGAAATAGGGCCCCTTCGACCTCTACAGACTCTCTGAGGATGTTCGCCGCGCGCGAGAATGTTCCTTTGAGCTGCGCGATATGTGGATCAGGCATGGCAACACTTACGGGCCGGTGGGGAAACGCGTTTACGGCAAGATCCTGCGCTGTCGCTTCGACGGTGGATGGTGGTGGGTAATCTTCCTCCCTTGGATCAGTAGTAGGTAGACTAGTCTCAAGACTGGCCGTCCTTCTGTCAGGGGGCCTGGAGCTTAAGAAATGCTGTCTCTCCTCGTCGGGAGTCGGATCCCCGACACTGTCACGGTCTCGCTGAAGACCTTGTTGCCTCTGGTTCAGAGCGCCTTCTTCCTGGCCAGGTGCATCTTGGAACTGGTCGGAAGAAGAGGAGAGGGTGGCCTGACCCTCAACGAATGAGCCCAGCCCGCGCACCATGCGCTCACCGCGATGGGTACTCTCGATGGCGGCTCGAGACTCGACATGTTGCCAGGTGATGGTGGCCATGTCGCGCATAAACTGTTTGTCCGCGTCGGTGAAATCGAGCTCACCTCGTGGCGACTCATCGAAGACATGATATACACCAATGTAGATACCATTCTTGGAACGGATGGGAACTCCAGCGTAGAAGCAGGCCCTGGGCCAGACCTGGGTGCAGAAAGCATCGGAGAAGCGCTCGTCCTGGCCAAGGTCGGGCACAACAAGCACAGGCGACAAGGGTGTAAAGGCCTTATCCGTGGCGTTGTCGTGGTGAATAGTGGGCAAACTTTTGAGGACGTACTCATTTGGGCATTTTATGCCACGAGGGACAGCGATACCTGAGAGGCCAAGGTGGTGCGAGTCGGGCCGGACGTCGGGGCTGAGGGCCAATGACTGGGTAGCCTCGGCAACCACATACTGATAATTGAGGTCGAAGAAGGATATGAGGCAGCGCGAGACGTTGAGTCTCAAAGCAGCGAGCTGAGCACTGTGCGGCTTGTCAGATGATGGGCGGCCAGAAACGGGGTGGGAGCAGGCGTCCGGGTCGAATATCACGAAATCTGTTCAGGCCACAGGGAAGGAAGTACTGACAAGGCAGTTAGACCGGCATCCGGGCACGGGACCACCTGGCTGGGGTCGATGGGTTGCTGAGGGTTGATGGGGACTGTATTGCGTATGAGCGAGCTCGCATACCTGGGCACAAGTCAGCACCCCCTACAGTACGACTTATCAGGGTGGCTGGTAGGCCAGGCGACGACCTCTCTGACGGCCTTACTTCAAAGTCTCCCTGGTACGTGAGCCCTCGCTGGTTGGGGCGGTGGGCTGGTGCTCGCCATCCGAGGCCTGGGCAGTCCTGAGTGGCTCCATGTCTGTGGGGGGGAGAGACGGAGACAGAGGGAAAAGGTGCTACCAAGACACATCCGCGCAGACAGGCTCACGAGGGGATTCGCAGGTCTGCGGGACGGGAAGCACTGGAGCTGGCATGGGGCAACAGTGGAATTGTACCGCAGGCATGGGAAAGTGGCAAGGGTCGGTGCAGAAGATGGGTCAGGCCCATCGGGGTGGACAGAAATGCCATGGGCAGGGCAGGCAGTCTGCAGCCGATCTGCTAGTGAGAAAACAGCTAGGGTGCCTCTGCTCTGGTTGCTCTTGGGCCTTGGGCCATGGACCTGGGATCTTGGACCGCATTGTGGGTTAGTTGGTTAGTTTGCGGACAGGCGAGCTACGAGTTTAAGCAGACGAGAACAGGGAAAAGTGGGCATTGTGGAATTGCATCCCAGTCCAGCCTGCCAGCCCGCCAGCCCGCCCAGTCCTGTTCCCAAGACCTCCAGAGCCGCCTTTCAGACCACGATCTAGACCGGCTGGCACTGGCCGAGCGAGGGTCCCCCGGGCTTCCACCCCCGACCTAGCGACCCAACGCCTGTCGCAACCGCGCCGGCACCTGCTAGGGTGTCTTGGTGCAGCGTGAGACTGTAGAAAGACATGCGCAACGACCTCGTCATATAAACGCAAAAAACAGGCGACATTTCCAGATGCGCAGGGCCGAACAAAGCATGACCATCTATGGTATTGGGAGTCATAAAAGCCCCGCCCGTCTCCATGCCCACTTCCAAGGCACGGAGTAGCAACACCGGCGGGTGGGGGACGGAGTGGCGAGGTGGCGAGAGGCGATTTCACGGGGGGGGGGGGGGGGTTGGAAACCCGGGTGTGCATCACGCTCATCTGGTACTTTTAACACACATTCACCAGTGTAGATATAGCCTGTCTCCATGTTCAAGGCCGCTGTCATCATCATTTGCCCTTTTCCTTAACCAAGACATTTGAAGATAAATCACTGTGGCATCTGGAGTCATGCAAGCTATGCACATATGGGCCTGCCCGTTTCAAGCAAACAAACAGGCAAACAAAGGCTTCAATCCCTGCATTACAGTTGGAACGAGACACGGTTTAGGTGGATAGTAAAGGGAAGCTATTGTAAGGACGATGCCACGGAAACAGAATCGCACCAACAATGAGACGGGTCAAGGACCAATAGGTGCAAGTCATATGCCGGAGCCCACCTAAATGGCCGTACAACATACACCATAATAGACTACAATGCTTTGCTGCAAGTCAGGTGCATTAGCGCTAGCGGGTTGCAGACTATTTATTCGCTAATCGAGGCGGGGTGCGCCGAGTCAAGGAAGGAAGCTTGGAAGCGGGAGCTGTCACAACAACGCGTTGGCCCCAATACCAACCGCCCTTGCTCTGTCGACCGCGATCAACCACCTTCATCCTTTCAACCTTCCCGCCCACTCTCCCCCACCTCCGCAAACCTCTTCAGTCGGGTCGCATATCTGGACACTTCAGCTTGACCCTCTCTCAGATCGTCTCTTTCCGGTAGCGACCACCTCGCCCACTGCAATAGCTACCCTTGTACACCTGCCAACGCCGAGATGACAGACTACGCGAGCCTCAAGGTCCCTGACCTCAAGAAACTCCTCCAGGAGCGTAGCCTTCAGCAGTCAGGCAACAAAGCAGACCTCATTGCGCGGCTGCAGGAACATGACAAGAGTACGCTACATTTCGAATCTCTACCCTGCCCAGGCAACTCAATCAAGCCCCGGCAGCCACCCTGTCGCTCTTTGCCCGCTCAACACCCAAGCTGACAGGAACCGTCGCTTTAGGCCAGGCCGAGGACGTGATTGACTGGGACGACGATGACACTAAGGTTGCCACTGCCGCCACCAAGAAAGAAGAACCCAAAGCTGCTGCTCCCGCCGCCGCAAAAGCACAGGCGGAAACCCCAGCCGCACCACCAGCTGCACCTGCCGATGCCGAGCCTGCCAAATCAGCTCCCGCCCCTGCTGCTGAAGCTCCCAGCACCGAGACAAAGAATCAAGATGCCACCAGTGCGCCGGTAGAAGATGCCGCGTCTGCCCCGACCGAGGAGAAGCCAGCCGAGCCCGCTGAGAGCTTCGCTATCGGCCTGGAGGCCAGCAACGCCGACGAGGAGCTTAAGAAGCGCGAGGCGCGCGCCAAGCGCTTCGGTATCACCACAGATTCTACCTCTGAGGAAGCAAAGAAGCTCGAGCGCGCCAAGAAATTCGGCGTCGACAACTCCGCAGTCGTCAAGGGTCTCGATGCGGCTCTGCCCGAGCGCCGCCCCAAGCGCGGTCGTGAGCAGGGCGACCAGGCTGAGGGTGGAGGTAAGAGACAAAACTCAGAACGGCGCAATGGAGGGCAGAACAGGTCTAGAGGCGGTCGTCGCGGCGGCGGCCGTCCCAACAGGAACGAGGGCGGCGGCGGCGGCGGCGGCAAGATACTTGCCGACCCCACGGAGAAGGCAAAGGCCGAGGCTCGGGCTAAGCGTTTCGGCGGCGGCAATTAGGACATGCCGTCGCAAAGCGTTCTTTCCAGTGCTTCAGAACAGGTCAAGGCCGAGGCCAGAGGCCGACGATTCGGCAGTAGCGCCTACTATCAACCAACGGGAGGCATTCTGGATGATCCTGTGGAGCGAAAGAAAGCCGTGGCTCGCGCGAGACGATTCGGCACTGTCGGGTAAGATGAGACCTGCTATGCTCCTCCCCGGGGTCCCTCATCCTTTGGGACTGGCTACAACGGCATATCATGGAACATCATTGGCAGGCGAGCCCTGCAACTAGACCACACCATGGTTTGACATCGGCTCGTTGCGACGAAACACCAGTTACGGCTTGAAAAACAGCAGAACCCGAAGCCTCGTTGAGAGTGGTCTTTGCGCACTTAGGAGATCATCGCGACTAGGGAAGACGGTGGATTCTTTTGGAGTTGGGGTTCCGCTGGCGCAAGAGGACCGCCATTCGTCGTTTTTCTTCAGTACCAGGACAGGATCAATGATTATACCCATTACTCACATTGGCCTCGGCCGTCTAAATTACTTCTTCTTGAGAGGAACTTTTCTCATTCCCCAACCGCTCATTACAACGATTGATATGCTCGCCATTGTTGCCCTACAACGGAGGCCACAGCAGCATGATTACAAGCCGCGGATGGGATACCAGTTGGATCAAAAAATAAAATACCTGGACCAATCAGTGGTTCCAATCCCATTCCAGTCCCAAGTGTCGTCGAGGCCATTTTGCCCACGCTAGAGCGCCAACCGCATCCAAATGCAGATGGACGGGAGGCAACGGGTATTAAATCCAGGCAATGATGCCAGATTGGCTCGCACAGAGCGACGGCAGACGCCCTCGTCGCTGCTCGATCACGCAGCAAGAGCCCGCGGCCACATTGGGCGAATACGCGCGCAGTGGCTTCAACACTCATGCTGAGCTGCATGAGGCAGGAGGATGTAACCGTCCACGCCCACTGTGCCGGGACAAGATGGCTTTCGTGTCCATTGTAAAGCGGCCTGAGTCCTATTAGGGGCCCTTGAGTTTCCCGGAGTGCTCGGGACCCAGCTTGCCCTTCTAAGACCATCCGCTCTGCGACAAGCCAAATGAAATTTAGCATTTGGGAGTCAACAACTCAGCGGCCAGCCGTCACCGAAGGCGTGAGAGACGGCTTTGGCGGCACCTGTTTACTTTAGGGAATGGACGAATTTGAGCAACCCAACCGCACATTCTCAATGTGACCGAGTTCCTGGCAACGGCGTTTGCGATAGTGTCGGGACTCTCTTGCTTGGACTGAAGCAACTGTGATTTACTCCTGCATTCGACCGTTGCCGCTCATTAAGCTGGCTCGAGATGTGGTCATGCATTACGTGGGTATCATTACTAACACGCACGTGTGAAGAGACTGGAATTGCTGGCTTCATAACAAAACTTGCAAGAGGCAAAGTCAGCCTGCCGAGAGCACATCTGCGCAGACTCTCGCCAGTGACTGACTAGCTACATCTACAGCATTCTAAAAGATTGTGCAAGGCCTGAATCTCTATCTCTCTTGAAAAGCGAGCAGTCCTGAATTTCAAACTCGCGAGAAGTGGGAAAAAGGTCGAGGATGCCCGTCAACGGGAACGTAGCCTGTCAAAGCTAACTGCGATTGCAATTCGTGCAAAGTTTGACGTACCCAAGAAACACTAATACAAACCATTCCTATTACAAATGCCAGCGAACAGGGCGTGTTTCTCGTGGGGCCAAAGGAAGGATGATATCGGGCACCAAGGACGTCGCATCACGGGAATCCTCGTGAGTGCGAACGCTGAAGCGAGATGGGACAGACATGGGCGTCAGGAGGGGCTCTAGGACGACTGGGGCTCAGGATGCAGGGCCCAGTGGTCTCACGTATCTTTCGCCATGAGCATGCCAACGGAAGGATTCACAATTCCCTCACGATACCACGATGTCTTCCACCTCCCACGGGTCGCGCGTGGCGCGGAGTACCTACCCGAGCATGACAGGGCTGCTGGAGAGTCATTTTACAATATGGAGTAGTCTCCACGGTCGCTTGGTACTTTCCCGTGGCAAAAGCGAGTCGTTAGCTTGAACTTCACGACAAACTACTGTCCCTCATGCCAAGCCACGTCACTGCCCACGTTCAAGTTGGCACATCCGGTGACTGCACAGACGAGCGGGTGTTTCGTGGGGAATATGCAGGATCCGGGTTCATACACAGTGAATGCAGTCAAAGTTGGCTTCTCCACCTGTCACAGCGGATCTCTAATTTGAAATATCTACGCGGCAAGTGATCCAAGTCTAGGTGACGGTGTGTTGTGTACGCGCTGCCGACAGGTGCCTCGTGATGGGGGGACAGTTGATCGTCGGAGTCGTTCTCAATTTCCGACTTCAAACTAGACCGACATCGGACTCATTACGAAGGCAACGCACAGAAGAACATCACAGCTTCCAGAAACCGGCAGATGGGAAGTCGGCAAGACAGATGGGTGCCATCCGCGCAAGCAGGATTGCGACGGTTGGGCCACAGACGAGATGAGCGCAGGTGGGTTGATATGCTCGATCCCAATCTAATGGGTGCCGAATCAGGTGACCCAACCTTCATGTGGTGCGCAAGCCTTGTCACGCAGCAAGGTGCGTCCCTATCACACGCGTTCGAGGGTGGAAGAGGGTGTACACAAATAGTGTGGGCAGAAGGTGGGACATCCAACGGCAGCAAACTTATTTAACCTAAGCGCTGGATGTGGGTCATGACTGCATGCATGCAGCCAGCCAGCCCGCAGCGGGGCGTCGCCGAGGGAAGGGAAGTGTGGGCTGCCCGCACCCTGTCTAGCCCGGACACAGTCTGGTGAAGTTTGTTGGTGTGTGTAGTGCAATACGATAGTGCTGGGGGAAGGATGGTGGGCCTCGAGGTGATGCTATTCGCAAGAATGGGTGTTGGTAATCGGAGAGTGTGGATACCCCCCAAACGTGCGGAAATGATCGGTGCCCACTCACACCCAGCGGCATCTGCCAGCAACAAGAAAACCCCAGAGAAATCCCTGCCGGGGCCAGCAGAGGGCCCGGGACCTATCAACGGGCTCAGATGGTGAATCTGAGATCTCATAGGCCACTAGGCGGCTGCTCCCATCTGCGGGTCGCCCCTTTTGGTGAGCCGCTGTCAGAGCCAGGCAAGGCCCGAACTGTATGTAGGAGATTTGTTGACATGTGGGGAGTGATGAGAACTGATTGCGAATCTGTCTACTCTTGGCCAACAGAGTGGATATGACAGTAGTATTCGCGCAGGCACTTCCTTCAGTCTCCACAAGTGGAGGGCCATAATGTCTTTGACTGCCGGCGTGCAGAGAGAGGGCTGAAGATCCATCCAGCATGACTTCCTACGCCCAGTACACTAAATCCTCGCCTACTGGCTCGACTGGTACCTTCGCCTCACTTTCAGAATCCCGCTCAGCTTCAGAGAACCCCCACGACCCAGCGCGGGAAATGACCTCGGGAAAGGGAAATATGACGCCAGGCCTCGGTGGCGGCAAGGCGGGCAGTATGAGACATACATCGGCACGACTTCGGACGAGCCTGTCCGGTCACGTTCCAATCCCCATGGCGCCTGAGGTTGTATCCAGGGGCGTCGCCGTCACGGCTTTACAATGCCGTGGAACACATGACCTCCAGAACCTCTGGGGAAGAAACTCACCGCTCGAAGTATATGGGGTCTCCTGGGGTTGGTGGGACAGAGTACGCCGCTCACCGTTCGCAAAGCCTAGGGACCAGCCGAGCCGAGGTTGAGGAGAGAACTGCGAACGTGTCTCAGACAGAGAAGCTCGGAGTGCGTGGATTGGCGAAAATGACGCATGGCCTGGACCCTGCTCACCGAGATCGTCCTCGTGACACCTCGCTCTGAAGGAGTCGGCGGCAGCGGCAGCGGCAGCAGCAGCAGCAAAAATCTGTACCACCGCGGGCGCGAGGAAGGGCCTCGTCTCATCCTTGGGTCCCGCTACTGCGGCACACACTTTGCCTTGCGATACACAGCATATCAGCCCAACGATGTTGCACCAAACGTAGTAGGTGGCGGTGGTCATTCACAAAACCGCTGTCCGCATGGCTCGCCGTACCGAGTGAGGTTGAGCCTGTGCCCAGAAAGAGTCATCGTACTCGGGAGGGCTCCAACCAACGGGGTCACCCATGCCCCGGCGCTTAAGCTCGGCTACCCAATGGATTGTGCTTGATGGACCCCTGCTGGCGGGAGAGGTTATGAGTGGGGACTGAGTTTGGCCCCAGCTCACGAATGGACCAGGGTCGCCAGTCGAGATCTTGTTCGTGGTTTTTCGAGGGTTCGATAGTCGTAGGAAACGGCTGACAGAGGAGCCGAGCCCAGAGGATCAGGAGACTGACGAGAGTGCGTATGACGATGGCAAGACGTGTCATCATCTTTTGACCCAGGCTGAATCAATTCCTGATTTCTTCTTGCCTTGATGTGTTTCTTTGGCTTTCCCCTGTGCCACGTCACCAGCCTCACTTGCCCAGCCTGGTCAAGTTCCGGCTCTCAACTGTGGCGGAGCAGAGGCACGACCCCGGTAGTTATTCGCTTTGGGGTGCTACCACGCGAGGCACTCGCCACAACCCTCAACCCACTTTTCGCCGGCTCCGACGGCGAATCCAGGGCTCATGCAAGACGAGCGCAAGTGCGGAAGTGCCAATGCAGCCGGGCGTCGCAACGGTACGGCAAAGCCTTCTGATCTGCCCTTAGGTGCTGCAATAAGGGTCCCATTTTTGCAACCGGGACCGCAGAGATTTTCTCTGGCCCCTTCCTGCTTGCCTGTGTCTGCCAGGCCTGCCTGCCTGCGCTGGGTGCCTGTCCGCCTAGGCATGAACGGCGCGTTGCCAGCGCACCACAATTGCCACGGGCTACTGGGTCAGCTTTCAGCTTGCCTTGCTCGCTTGGCCTGTCAGGCGTGGCATCCTGCGAACCAGGAGATTCTGGTACCTGCAGATCGTGAGGCGGCGTGGAGACCCGTCCCATTATGGAACATCTAGGTGACAGCCGCAGGGGCTTTCAAGCACTGGCCTTTAGACAAATAGCATTTAACGACACATAGACATGGTCAGCTTGTCGCGCTTGACTCGACTGCACTGCCATGATCAAGTCCAAAGACGGCAGACGATCGATGGGTCTATTCTATTCTTGTCGAATGTTGCAGGTCGAAACATCGCTCCCCATGGCAGGTCAGTCGTGGCCAAGGAGATCAAGCCTAGTCGCGATCCGCGCGGACGACTTATTGCACCTTGACTGCCCTTGATCGTGGTCAATGACATGCACAAGCTTTCGGCAGCGTCCCCCGGGTCGCACGCGTGTGAATAGGCGTTGGTCGCGTACATGATCCTCCACGCCAATATCACGTCGAAATTTGCTGCGTCTGCACGAGAGATAGAAAAGGGTCGTGTTCACACCCTCCCGGGACCCGGGAGAAGGCTTCCAAGCCCGGACCGCATCCGCGCTGCCGCGGTGGGTGTGAGGATGTTCGATGAAGAGTATGAGAAGCGATCCCCGGCGCTTCAACCACACTTGGCTAAGGTGTTCAGACTTTTCCAAAGGTGCTCTGCAACAGAACGCTTTGGGAACAAGAGGGGGAGCCTCAATTAGAAGGAGGCAGGGACAAGAACCTGATGTAAATCGCCCGATTTGGTATAATTCAGGGGTGGCAGGGGCTCTAAAACCTGTGATTGGAAGCTTAATATCTCGGACGAGCCAACCAGAACGCGGGGATGCTGCTGGAATTCGAGCTTGGCTTCCTACGAATCCACGCCGGCACCTGGCTTCTCCTTCCGGAATGACAGATTGATTGTAAAGGGGGGCTTGAGGGGAACTGTTCCGGTCTCAAAGATGTCAAGAAAGCCGGTTTGGGCGAATTTTGGATGTACTGATCAGGGGCCGCGACAGATGAGTCATCCACACCTCATCAAATAGAGTGTCTGTGATGGAGACGACGAGTGCTGGGTGCAGTATCAGAAGCCAAGCCCATACGACTCCAATTGCCCCAGGCTTGGGGCGTGCCGCGGGAAGCGCCAGGCGGATGGGTGCGATGGCATCTCCCTGCTGGGCCAGGCCGGGCCAGGCTGGACCAACAGATGCTAATAGGGATAGCATGTCGTGCGGCTACGTTGGTGATCCCAGGCCCTCACGCCTGAGTGGTGACTGAGACCTGGAGTCCCTGGGCGAGAGGACACAGACGGTAATGGCTCCCGTCTCTGGGCCGCGCTGACCACCCACTGGGCGCGCGTGGACCGCGGGCCTTGTCCTGGTCCCGAAGCGTGCGAGCGAATGTGTGTGCCTGGGTGCTATATTGTCTGTTGGTGGTCAAATACGCAATTGCCAGAGCTGATAACAAGGCCTCGAGAGGGATCTGTCTTAGACCCTCCCAAGCAGCCGGGACTGGCATGGGAGGAGAGAAACCTTGAAAGCCAACAGGCTGTGGGCTGAGTGGCCCCCGATCTGGCCAAGCCACCAAGCCACCTGCAGAAGCCATCTCTGTCTGTCTGTCTGTCTGTCTGTCTGTCGTCTGCACGTCTGACTGAAATGATAGACTGTCTGCAAGGCAGCCAGGCAGGAAGGAATGGAGGAAAGAAGGCAGAAGGCCAACGCCCAGGCAAACCCTGTGCTCAGCCGGGCTGGGTCTGCAGAGTAAGCTGCCGAGGGATCATCCTAGCATCAGTCAGCCATCGATCATCAGTCTCTGTTCCCGTCGGCGCACTAGCCTGTTAGCCTACCCGTTGCGAGACCAACTGCAAGAGTCAGAACACGACAGGCCCCGGCGCTTGTGGGTGGCCGTTGACTGGCGCGAGTCCACAGCCAGCGGTGCCCCTGCAACGGGCACCCAGAGATCGCCGTCAAGGGTGAGGGAAAGAGGCCGATGGGAGTGCACAGAGTGAGACATTGTCTAAGACATGCATGCAGACACAGCGAACTCACTGGCCTCTGCCGTGCTGAGGTTGACATGGAAACATGGCCTTTTTCGGGTTCGGCCCCTGCGCACGTTTTTGTGGCATTTTCCATGTGGCTTCACCACGGAATTCTTCATCGGCATGTTGTGGTGTCAATGTACAATAGTAGGTACTGTGTATGAGGTGCCCGAGTGCATCATCCAAACTGCTCAGATCCTGACCTGAGCACTGCTTGTGGTCAACCGCCCATGTCCGTGCGACAAGAGCTTGCCCCTCACCGTCCGTCGTCGCCTGTTCCTTCCTTCCTTTACAAGCTCCCCTCACCGACCCCGGGCTCGTCCCGTCTCGACTCGTTTCGTTTGGTAGCAATTCCCCTCTCCGACTGACCAATTCTCCCATCGTGTCCCTCGCTTCGCCAACATCCAATGCCACCAGCGCGTGAGCAGATTGTCCCCAAGACGATCGGCGCCACTCATCCAAGCAGGCGCAGGTCACGGGTCGTCTCTCGACCTCCGCATTGTCCAAGGACTGGTTCTGTCCTCGTTATGGACTACCGACTATGGACTATAGTAGACTATGGACAAGCTCCGACATGACCCTGCCCAGCAGCCCCAGGGGACCGTCGTCTGGTCGGCCGTTCGCCATCCTCAAGAGGCGAGGACTCTTGTTGCCCAATGGCATCATTAAACTGCAAACTCGGTGCTCCCATAGGGCCTCGCCTCATGCATAGTCCAGGGCCCTCTCCAGGGTCCCTCTTTTTACGCGCATGGCGCAGCGTGTGCTTTTCTGCACCAGACAGGGCCCGCCCCTTCAACCGGGACAAGGATAGGCAGGATGCGACGCTGCTCATTCTCGACTGTCGCCTATTACCGCCCAACAACCGCTTGCCCTCTGACCCCTCTGCACCGGTCCCACAGCCGATCTGTCAGGCCTGTCCAACTGCTTTTTTTCATTTGTGGCCGATGGGGACCCCGCCACGGACGTCGCGAGAGGAAGGGAGAAGGAGAAAATCGGCTCTAAATGGCTCAATTGCCGTGCCACATGTTCAATGCACGGTACAGTACATTATACCTTGTCCACGCACACACTCGCACACACGAATCTTGTACCTGGCACGGGGCAGTCTGTGTGCACTGCAAGGTACATAGGGAGGCCTACACCGTGTCTCACTCGACCTCACCGTCCGACCCGTTTCGTGGGCTGCCAGGTGGGGTTTTACGACAGCAACTCGCTCGTCAGTCAATAATCAACTTGCTGGGCCTCCGAGGTTCCCTCTCGGATCTTCGCTCAGAGCCTGCTTGCCTGCGCCTTACCCCCACTGCGTGTCACGTAGCAGGTACTGCGGTATCTTTCGTGCCCAGCCGTGCCCACCGACGCATGCTGCAGTATCCAGATACTCCATCTCACTTATTACCACGGATGGGGTTCTGGCACAGCACAACAGCCAACCAACATTTGCACGCCACTTAAAATGGTCAAAGATAGTATACGGGCATGCGGGCCAGGGCAGGGGGCTGTTAGTACCTTCGCCTGCAGCTGGTGGGGAGTCATTTGATCTTGCCTTGCCCACGAACAATCCTGGACCGCTTCCCCAGCTCTGACGACCCCTGCATCCTGCGAGCGGGTTATCGTCCACACGTCTCTCATTATTATCAAGGTACTGCGGCCCAGTCATCCTCCGTCCGCTGCAATATGGGCACCGGGCCTCGCAGCACGCTCGGCTAACCTAAATACCTCGTCTCCTCGAATTCAACGACTATTTTTTTTTTAAACGCCCGTCTGGACTGCTCCATCACAAAAGGTGCCCACCACACTCCCCGTCACCTCTAGCGAGCTTCCACACGCCTGTCGCCGGGGGGATCCTTGTACTTCTCACCACCCTCCAACTCCCTCCACCAAGCCCTCGGATACTACCCCATCCCACCATCTCGACATCTTGTTGACATTTTACCCTTTCCTCTTCGGTCGTGCGCGTTTTTGACTTCAATTCTCTTTATTAATCCCGTGTGCTACCGTGGTGGCACATTCTTCGCCCTCGTCTGCTCTTTTCTGCTTTTCACGGTGCTCCACTTACACGCGCATGTCTGGCACATAACACGCTCACCTCGCATGTGTTTGGGCCATTTTGTGGGCAGATTCGCCACCCCTAGACTGCACTTATCTGCCCAAGGGCTCTCACCCAAACACAGTGAGTGGGTGTCCTCGCGGCAGTTCGGCCTTCGATCTCTCATCTTGTATGACCCGAATCCTCCAACACACCCACCTTGGGGGCCAGGGCCATATGTGCTGACTATAGCTACGGCATGCTTGTATCAGATGAAGGTTGGACCCCACAGGAATACATAATGTGTGTTTGAGTGCGCAAGCAAACTTGACCTGAAATGGAATCCTCGAGACTGAGGATGGCGGGCCATGGGACGACAGGCACGTCAACTCAGCCCAGGCGCGTAGGCGCAAATGTGAATACGCCTCAGAGTGATTTCACACCTTCTCTGAGTCGAAGGGCCAGGAAGGCGGCAGAGAATGCTGCATTGTCTCCCCAAGACGCCCCGTCCTCTCGGAATGCAACCAAGATACCGCAGACTTCGACCGTCCGGACACCTGCTCAAACACACGGTCGGAAACCAAGCCTCCACGGCCACTTCTGGGGATCTAACTCCAGCAATGGGTCCGAAGATGCCCTTTCCAGCGTTGCCAGCTCTTCCGGCCCCTCAAGCCGGTCTCAAGAGTCATCCAAGCAGCCCAGGAACGTCCTTCGACGGAAGCATCCCAGAGTGACACCCGAGCCTCCCAGCATGCCCTACCACTCTCGCAACAGCTCCGTGATGACCGACTCAACCTCTTCGGTGCCTCGATCAAATGTCTCGCTGGATATACCACAAGACGCGAATATGGACCGCAAGTTCACACCGAGCCCAGCCGACTTTCAATCCCAAGAGAGGTCTGAGCCTCCGGCAACGAACACGCAGCCAGCCACTGTTTACCCTGAGCTCGACCGGTACCGAGATTACGAACCGCAAGAATCGTACCGAAACTATTACGCTGAAGTACCATACCCAATATCGACCGATTTGCCCCCACCAACGCCACTGTTCTCGAGCACGAGCAGCCAACACAGCGCCTTCAGTGGAAGTCCCTCTACTAGGTTCTCCGGTTCCCCGGGTGGTGGCCCCTACAGTCGAGACACAACCCCAACCTCTATGTCATCTCAGTCACCTGGCCTTGTTGCGCCTATGCGACTCCCGGTTTCCAGGTCTAAGCAGAGTAGCCCCGCGGATACAAGGCCACCCGTGACCCGCAGGAGAGCTGGCAGTGCATCCAAAGATGTCCGAGACGACTGCACGGAGCCGGAAGGCCTGTCAATGGTCAGGGAGTCTGTGAACTCCTCATCGTCAGCCTCCACGGTTCGAGAAGCTACGCTCAGGGAACAGAGACAGAAGAGGCTCCTCTCTGCACGTGCTCCCAGTCCGCCGCCTCGGGTGTCCTCAGACAAGCTCAAGAAGACCCGCGACCAGGGAGCCGCAACCACCAGGACGTCCCATGTACCAAGCAAATCCGTTCCTGTCATCCCATCCGCGGCCCGGGTTACGAACAATGGCCGTCAGTTTGGCGAAGGGTCTGGTGCACCCACACCTCGACCAACGCCACCTATGAGACCGAGCAGGGAGAACACCCCGGATCTACATTCTCAAGTGGGGCTGCCAGTGCCAGTCGTTCATAGCAACCTGTCTACGACTCAGCTTTCGGAAAGGAGACGAAGCCTAAACCCCCCTATCAACACTGCAACTTCTTCCCGCTCCAACACACCTTTACAAGGCGACCGACCACAGCAAGTTCCTACGCCTCGAATTGGCAGGGAAGCGACTCCAGCCCCTCAAGCTGCTGGATCGGGTCCATCGGCCCAAACAGCCAAGTCAGACCCTCGAAAGCCTCCTCGGACACCGAGCCCAAGTGTATCCTCAGCGTTCAAGTCTCGGTTTCCCCTGTTTAGCCGCAAGAATAAATCTATCTCAGAAGCGCCTCCTTCTAATGCGTCCGAGAAAAAGGACAGGCCGGCTCGAAAGGGCCCTGCTGCAGGCACTGGTCACGAAGGATATGGGCGGCTTGGCCACGTTCGGCGACGCAGCGGCAGCATGACTAACAACCCTCGCGCAATTCCTGGGACCATGTCTTCACAGGAAAGCCTTGCGAGCCCTCAGTCAGTCGATCCATTCCTGGCCGAGCGCATGAGCCCCGTTGTCATAGCGGGCGGTGAGATCATCGAAAATCGAAATGTCAGCTTCGATGCCAGTCGAACGGGGAGTGAGCAGAATCTGGCGTTGCCTCGGCCTAGCATTGGCTCAAGGAATAACTCTGGATTATCTTTATCATCACAAGAAGATCGCAACACGCTTTGGCCTTCCGCAATGCCCCATATACCAACATCAGGACCCTCCATGGGACCCCGGCGTCCTTCTGAGAGCAGCGACTCGGACGCTCTCCACATGAAGCCGACTTTGGCGCTCCGAAGGTCAATTCAGAGGCTTCAGAACGCAGATCAAGGTTACATGCGTCTGCCTCAGCCCATTCTTATCCGATCCGGGGTAACGACACCATCCATGAACAGCCACGATACTTCCATCTTATCGGATGATTCATTCTACGACCCACGGAAAATGCAGGGCTCCGCTAAAATAGATGCAGCACATCCGCCACCGAAGAAGTTGCTCAAGAAGCCTAAGTCCCCCCGAAAATGGAACCTATTTGGACGTTCGACGACCCATCCTTCTAGTAAGACCAAGGAGTCAGAGAAACCAAAGCCCGTTGCAGCACCAGCAGGCGGACAGAAGAAGTCAGTGGCATTCTACACGATGATGGATGCTTCTGAGCAGGAGATGGAAGTTCTGCCAGATGTGAAGCAGGTGCTGCGTGAAGCCCAAGCCCCGACACCAGCTTCACCAGCCACTCAGGTCCCAAACCAGGATATACATCCAGCATTGCGAGACCAGCCCCGTACTGGCAGGGTTAAGCCTGTCCAAGAAAAGACACCCAGAGCTCCACCGGCCTCGAAGAGCATCCCGCCGACGGCTGCGAAGGTCGAACCAAGAAAGCCTTTAACTCAACCGACGCGGACAACACCAGCCTCGACAACACCATCATCAACATCCAAGCCATCAACATCCAAGCCTCCAACAACTCGGTCGAATCGCTTGCCTCAGGTTGGCCGTATCCCGAAGGTTGCTACCTCGCGTTCCGAACCAAACAAGTCCTTCTCCCGACCGTTCAACCGGAACAGCATACAGCAGCAGCCACAGCCTGAAGTACAGGACTCAGTCGCAGAATTCGTCGCGAAAGGACCCAGCCCACCGCGATCACTGACCTCGGCTTCAGACTCAAAGACTGAGGAACAAAAGGCTATTGGTACAGAAGAGAATGGGCCGTCTTCGGCCTATCGGCTTTCCAGGGATGTTCCGTCCGAAGCAAGCCGCTCTCAGAACGAGTTCCTCTCATTCCCCCCACGCAAGGATTCTGAGGGCACCTCGACCACGTCTTCCAGCTGCTCCGGTATGTTGAGCTATTCTGACGCCACAGCCGTCATCCCAGGGCCAAATGCTCCTCTGGCTGAGGATGAGGTTTGGGACGAGTACAACGATCTCATGGGCGAGGAAGCCCTCAAAGTACCCCCATCAGCAGGCTCTTCGCAGGGCAAGCCATTCCACCTTGAGATGTGGGGAAGACGACTAGCCAACGACAAGAACACTCAGCTAGAGTCTCCTACCATAGACGCGTATGTCGAGTCAGACTGCGAGACGGAGTTCGAGGCAGAAGCCCAGGAGGAGCCTGCTCCCATGTCGTCGAGCGGTTACAGCTCAGGTCTTACCGCAAAGATTGACGAGACTCTGGAGTCAATTGGTGGGCAGACTGCTTCTTTCAGCATGAGCGACTTTGTCAGCGGCTATGGTGATCGCAACAACAGCCTCAACTCCCAGTCTCAGCTCCAACGCACAAGCACTGCATCGTCTCAGAAGGCACGCGTCATCCGCGATTCTCATGCAAGCGGCAGCAGCCAAGGGTCCGATGACAACTCAGCCGTGTCGCAGGTCAACCTTCGTGTTGGCTCGATGACTGTGAGCAAGTGGCTGACTTTTGGCCACGTCCTCTTCAGCCCAGTCAGGGATGAGCTGATTCCGATGACGGGTTCTCTCAAACGGCACTCCATCCTTGTGATAGATGGTCTGGGAAACGATGACTGGTCATTCTACGCAGCCGAGACGTACCCTGCGGCTACGTTCTTCAACCTCTCTCCCCGTTCACCACTGCCAACTGAGAGCCAGGGTGCTTCATCTGGCGCTCCTCTGAGCCCTCCTAACCACCATCAGATTCAATACAAATCCCACATGGACAGGTTTCCCTTTGGATCCCAAAGCTTTACTTCTGTGGTGTACCGGTTCCCATCGGCTGTGCCCGAGTCTCACTACCGCAACATTGTCTCCGAGGCTCGCCGCGTGCTGAAGCCAGGCGGATACATGGAGCTCTCCATACTCGACATCGACTTGAACAACATGGGAAACCGCGGCCGACGTGCTGTTCGTCAGCTGAAGGAGCGAGTGCACATTCGCTCACCCAACGTCAGTCTCGCCTCCAGCTCGGATCTCCTCCTACGTCTCCTCGGACGCAAGGGCTTCACCGACATCAAGACGTGCCGGTTGGGTGTGCCTGTCGCCAGCGCTCTCGCGCCGTCCGAGTCGTCGACGTCAGTATCGTCAAGAACCGGTTCCAGATCAGGTCCCACCAGATCTACGAGCGGCAAGGCCAAGAGGGACACGCGCAGCCTCGCCGAGATCATAAGCGACGACGGACCTATCGCCGACGAGAGCATCACAAAGATGGTTGCCAAGGTCGGGCGTTGGTGGTATGATCGTTGCTACGAGAGCGTCGCCCCTGCTCCAGGCGGCAGAAGCATGTGGAGCGATCCGGCTCTTCTTGCCGAGTGTGAGGAGTGGAGGACCACTCTGAAGCTCATGGTGTGCCATGCCCGCATGCCGGATGCTCGTGGACGCCTCGCGAGCATCTGAGATCTCTTATCGGGCCAGTTACCCGCTTCTTTTCCACTTTCGTTCCGAGCGTGCATAGCGGACACAGTATTCATTTTCTCTCTCGATTTTGCACATCATTTCATCCGGGCTTTATCACATGACTGAAGCATTCATGGCTCCCCGGACCGCATTGAGCAGCATGTAAGATCGTTGGCGTGCGAGTCGAGAACCTGTCATTTCAGGATTTCATCATTAATATCGGAGAGCAATCTCGAAAACACAAAGAAAGATCAAGAGGGCGCGAGCCCAAAACTAAGTATCGAAGGTACACTCTGCGAGGAGTGTGTCTATTTCCTGGCGTAGGAATTGAAAGTTCAGGCCGAGGGCGAAGTTGTACAGAGGTCACCGGTGACACAGGACAGTGGACCTCGAGGCATTGGCAGGCCGAGAGAACTGAATATTTCCAATTGATGGGCCGGCACCAACACATACATATTCGGGGTGCATTGCTCTCTGCCGAGTATCACCTCCGGCAGATCATATTCTTTTTCTTTCCTTTGCTGCAGGATGGCGGGATCGACTTCAGCTGGATTGAGGATTTCAGGGGGCTGTAAACAGACCTCCTCGCGCCGAGCAAAACTTCGCGCGAGGACTGGAAAGTTTGTACGGCAGGAAACAATAATGATGGGTAATATGGATGGGCAATGGGCTGGATACCGTTCCACACTCCTTCTCCCCTCGGCAATCCGTCACCTCGTCACGAAGACATGTTCCGACGGGGCAAACACGAATGGTCGGTCCAGGGATTATAGGACAACAGCACACACGCTCTGGATGAAGCTTCGGATTGGATTTGCGGTGTGAACTTGTTCGTTTGAACAGGGCAACGGTAATGATCGTGCAAGTTGTTATTAGTCAAGCAAAGTCGATAGAGATACCCCAGTCATTCAATGCAACTGTCTTTACAGTCTCCACAAGAAAACATTGCAGTCTATCTATCCTCCTGTCTGTGATACCAATTCCTCCCCGTGAAGAAGTACCCATTTGCATACTATAAGTAGTAGTCACTGCGCCTATCCAAGACACTGTCCCGGCGCCCACGCCGACCAAACCCGTCCGACCGAGAGACGCTCCTCCTCATGCTCTCAACCTCCCGCCGGTCCTTGTCCTTCTCGTAGCCATCCTCGCCTCCCACCAATGACTTCCTCCACGACGACTTCCAACCCGGCCGGGACCCCAAGACCTCAGGGATAAAGGGGCCAATATTCTTCTCAACAAACACCCTCGACACGCCCAAAGCAACCGCGTCGGCCACAGCCCATTCCATGCGCGGCACGTACCACTTCTTGGCCTCGCCGTCCCGAACGTAGATTGTGTTGGCATAAACCAGCGCCTTAACACGAGTACTTAGCACCCGGGGAGCTGGCTTATCGCGGCCCCGAGCCGGCGACGACGAGGAAGTCCGCTCCGTCTTGCTGGTCGGGAGGCCAAGGAGCCCCATGATGGAGCTCCTCAGCCCACGGTCGCCCATCGCCAGTGCGGAAGATGATGATGCCGACGATGAAGCACCCACACTAGCCCCACGCCGGCTACTGCCACCCTCCCTCCGCCCCGATTCTCGGCGCTTCCTCTCACCCTCACCCAAACCCTCGTCCCACGACCGCGCCCGCCTCTCCACGCTGAGCACCTCAGCGATCCTGCCCTGCTCGCGCTCCTCCCTGATGGCCCGGGCGACGCTGTCGGAGGTACACCGCGCAAAGACGTTGCCCCGCACGGGCTCAAAGTCCACATCGACCTCGAACTTCTCGTACAACTCCTCGGGCCGCCTCTTTCGGCCGTCCTTGTGCCTCTGACCATGCTTGTACTTCTTGTCGAGGCGGTCTTCGTCCGAGAGGGAGATGGCGTATACGAGGCCTTCCACGGCGTAGCCAGTGTCGGCGGTCTGCTGGTGGTGGTGGTGGTGGTCCAGGGAGCGCCCGCGGGTGCTGCCGCTGGTGCTGCTACCTCTACTACCCTCTTTCTCTTTCCTTCGAGACGCCGGCACTTCCGGGACGCGAACGATGTTGACCAGCCCGTACTCATTCACCTACCACTTGTGCCCGCGGAGGGTCGCCTTGCCCAGGAAGATGGAGTCCGGGCAGCGGCGGGCCATATTCTCCGGGCTAAGGTTGCTCCCATAGGCGAAGAAGAGCCTGTCTGAGGCTGTTATGAGGACTTGGTGGGGCAGCATCCTGAAAGTGTGTGTGCGCGCCTTGTTTTCAGTGTAATGTTTTCTGTCTCTGCGAGGGAATGTTTTCCTGTGCCCCTGGCACGTCTTCCACGAGGACGGGGTTGATATGCGTAGAACAATTTCTGGGAACTCTTTTTTCGTGCCGAAACAAGTTCGACGAGGGGACAGGCCAGGCAAGGCAAATTCCAAGCCTTTCATGTGAGATATATGGCTGTGACGCCAGCGGGGCGGGCTGGTGAGGCGCGCCGCCGCACCGGGACCTCATCCAGCGACCTCTGGGGAGACGCGGTCCGGTTTGGCGGCGGCTTCGAGCTCACAGCTGTTTCAGGAGTTTCACATGTGATCGGATTTCATTGAGCGCGAGTTGACTTCTGACGCTCTGAGGGCTGGTCACGGCCTGGGTCGGCCGGGCCCCGGCCCGGGCTTGCTGTCACCCACCACCTATGACGACGGCGCGGGGCGGAGAAGTGCCGGATTCGAAACGTGAATCAAGTACGTACTTAAATGCGAAGATCAGTTGAAAAGAAGCGCGCCGAAAGGAAAGGGTGAAAGAATGGGTTGTTGTGGCTGGCTTCCACTTAGGCCTTGGTCGGGCAAGTAGACGAGGCTGACTGGCTTGTCGCAAGGCTGCCGACCCTGCCCCCGCATCTCTCCTCCACCTCATGTTTAAGAAAATTTCGTCAGCGGAAAATTAAACCGACAGCGGAAGTGCTGTTGTCTCCATTTCACTCATGGCCCAACTTCGTGTCGGCGTCTCGTGGAGAAGAATGGTCTGTATAAATGGTATCTGGAGCGCCGGCCTTTTCCCGCGCATAACCTCGATGCCTGATCCTTGCAACCCATTAACGCTGTCACTTCGTGTACGCTGAAGCCAATATGTCCCAGGTCAAAGAAGTATCTTTGTCCCAGGCCAGGCTCTTGAGGAACTCCACCTCAGCTCCGCCAGAATGATGATGTCCCCGCTGTAGTCATCCATTCGACAAACAAATCCCAGGCTTCATGCATAAGCAAGACAAATGAGACGGTTCAAATATGACAGCCAAAATCCCTTACTGGCGTGTCCCCCTTTTGCGCCGCAAACTCCGTCGTACTTTGCTCGATCCCGCAAGAGAAAGTTCAAACGAGTCATGGCAAGCCGCATAAAAGTATGGATAGATCCACGGGGTATCTTCCGTCGTCTCCCGCCGACCCGCTCTCAGTCCTCCATTGGTGCTGTCGGTTTCCCGGCGTCGACGATGATCTGCTCGTCTATCTTTTGCTTCGTCTCGCCCCACTCGACCCGCTTCCAGGTCGTGATCCTCCCGTCGTTCAGGTCGAGGTCGAAGATCCTGATCTTTCGGTGGAAGCCGCCGTACCCTCCGTAACCTCCGAAGCCAGAGCCGCCCGCATAGCACATCCAAAGCTCGGGCTTCTTAGAGTCCGGGTTCTGAGAGAGTGCGCAGTATTCGTTGGCGTGATCACTATCATAGATGTTAGTTGAACCTCTTGGCCAGAGTGGGGAACATCAGTACTCACTGTCCACAGCTGATCATGCTGACGCCCTGCTCGACCAAGGCGTCACGGAAGCCAGAGTTGTAATTCGGCGCAGTCACGCCTTCCCTCCACTCGCCCTTGAAGTACTGCTCCGTATCGCGGTACTCTGGTAGAGGGATGTGGATGAACGCAATGTTCAGGTGGAAATGCGTGTACTCCTTATGCTTCTTCTTCAGGCCCTGCGCAGTCTGTCGGAACCAATCGATCTGGTTCTTCTTGATCCAGTCGTAGCCCTTGAACCGGCGCTCGTCGGGCGAGTAGGCATGCGAGTCGAGCAGGTACACGGTCACAGCCGAGTGCTTTGAGCTGCCCTTTGCCAGAATCTCCACGTAGTAGTTGCCCACGCCGTCTATGTCTTCTGGCCCGGACTTGGACAGAGAGTAGGGCAAGGTCTCGACGAGCGCCATCTGATTTGCGCGCGTCAAAGAAGCGCCAGCTGCACCCTCATCGTCGTGATTGCCGAAAATGGTGACATATGGCACCTTGTGCTTGACCAAGAGCTGCGCGTATTTGAAGATGGCCTATAGTTGGCGTCAGTCAGCATCCAGCATTGTCAGCTAAAGGAGAGTGAACCTACCGACTGTGCGTCTGGAGCGGTATCTCCATTAATCTGATCACCGCTCAAGACAACTAGGTCCGGCTTCTCATCCTCCAAAACCCTGGTGACAAAGTCCAGCGTCCTCGGATCCGCCTCACACCTCTCGCCCTCCGGGCTCTCTGGCATTGCCTCTCTGCAGACCCCGACCCCAGTGCTGAGGTGCATGTCTGACACCTGCATGACCTTGAACTTTCCATTCTCTTTTATCCTGAGCTGCGGCTTGTACGGGTCCTGCTGGCTGCCTCTCCTGACCGTGATGTGCGCCGAGGGCACCTTCGGCCCCCCGTCCAGGAGCAGTGGCGTGCCCTTCTCAGGCATCTCCCAGCCGTCGCGCGCCTCGACCGCATCGTCACCAAACAGTACGTCCACGGCGGTGATGGTCCGTTTCGAATCGATGGCGACCTTCTTTGCGGATCTTTTTATCCACAGGCCTGCTTCTCTGGGCTCCCACCTCTCATCCGCCTGGCCCTTCTTGTTGGTGCCGGGGTCGAGCCGCCCGACGTTGACATCGATGATGACCTTGTCGTCCGAGGTAAGCTCCTCCTCCTTCTTCCTCCGCACGTGGATGTATGCGCTCGTCACGACCGTCTTACCCAGGTACAGGTCCTTCTCGATGCGGTGCCACACGTCCGGGTCGAGGCGGCAGGAGGAAAAGACGTTGATGCTCGAGCATTTCTTTATTGTGATGTCGGTGATGAGGAGGCCGGCATGGTGTTGGGGCATGTACTCATGTATGGCTGAGGGTAGGACGCGAAAGTTTCTGTCGAGGAAGAAGACGACGAGGAAGGTGACGAGGGCTACCGAAGATACTTGGACAATCGTCCTGACCTGTGCTCGTGGTAAGTATTCTGGAGAGGTTTGCACAGCACCATCGCGCCGGCGCGACGTCTCTTAGAGGAGAATAGGGAGTTGGCAGGCGAGAGCTTACTATTCGGCGCGTCATGGTGTGAGGTATGTGGGATACTTGGGCAGCAGTCACCCAAGCTCGGCTGGTGGCATTGAAGTGGTCAATCCGAGGCAACGAGTTGAGTGGGAGATAGCAAGGCGCGTTGCTTCCAGGGGAGTCGCTGTCAGCACCATGTCCGTGCAAGGAGACTGGGAACTAGAGCATTCAAGTAGCTACGTAGTAGTCTAGAACTTTGAGGGGGAGATGTGGAGTTTGGACTGTCGTGGTGGGTATATTTGATGTAAAGAGTGCGACGCAGCAGTGGATGCTCGTCTAGGTGCTGCCCGCCAGAAAACGGCTGGGGTGGGTTGAGGACTGGGGAGGACGGGCACGGTGACGGACACGGAGAGGGACGGAGACAGAACGGAGGCGCGAAAGACTAATAAAGCTGCAGTGCCTGGGAGATCTGGGCTGATCTTTTGCAGTGTGTTTAACAAGTGCGCAATCACGAGCTACGCTAGCTCCCTTTGTGCTGGCATGCTGGCATGCTGGCAGGCCTGGCAGGCTGGGCTGCGGGCCACACGTCCTCTCCTCCTAGCAGCTCTCCTCCCGGGCCCTGCCTTCCTCCACACACACACACACACACCACCCACCTCCTGGCAGGCCTGGCCTGGGCACTGGGCGCCTGTGCACCTGGGCGGTCTGCACGGTATCGCTCTGTCCCTCCAACCTCCAGGGCTGGATCTTGCAGGTCAGAACTCAAAAAGGGGTCGCCAATCAGGGATCGCCCACGCTGAAATCTGGGGTAGTGGGTTCCCTTATGTGCCGCCGGTACGATTCCAGGCGCTCGGCCGACTTCCGTGCAACATCGGCTCCGTATTGACTACCACCAAACCCAACTGCCACTTCTCGATCGCTGTTTGACACTTTATATGAGCTTTGCCCCTGCAAGGATCTCTCACCCCATACCGAGTGCTTGGGCAACGCCGTTGCCATCTGCAACTTCAACGTTGCAATTAAACTTCTCCGTCGCCATGGTCGGCGGCCGGCCCCGTGCCGACTTTGACCAACACAAAGACCTAATCATCAAACTTTACCAGGAGAAGACGCCGTGGTCAAAGATCGAGGAAGTCCTCCTCAACGACCATGGCTGCAGGGCAAAGTCAAGGACAATAATGCGCCGCTTCAAGGAGTGGGACCTCGACTTTCACCGCGTCATAACGAACAGGTCTGACGACCTCAACCACCACATCAAGGCCTACTGGGAGGACCGATCCACCAGGCCCAAGACGGACGAGGAGCTGCTGGCGAGGCTGCACACAGACGGCTTCACCGTCACCCTGAGCGCCATCATTTCAGATCCGGAAGAAGCTGAATCTCTACCGCCGCTGGGACGAGAGGCTCGGCAGGCACAGGCCCGACTCTGAGCTCGGCAAGAGGGGCAGGCGGAGGCAGAAGCACAACACTGTCTTCACCGATGCGAAGCTTGTCCCTCCTCCTGATGCTTCAGAACCCGAGGATGCTCAGCAGGGGCCCGCGGAGATGGCACCGCAGACTTCGAATCATGGAGCGCAGAGCGTTTATGGCAGCCCGGCCGGTCAGAGCTCACGGCCGCACCCAGGACGTTCGCCCGCGCGGCCAGCACAACGGCCTGACCAGAGCATGCAGATCACGCCTGGGCTGGATCCGGCTATGAACAGTGTTGCGGATCCGAATATCAAAAGCGGAGATGTGTGAGTTGGTCCTGCACCTTTTGTAGGATGTGATTTCCTCAGCACTACTATTGATCTTTTTACGCTGATCTTTAAGCAGCCAGGTGAGAGCTCTACTACATCGGGTCGCTATCTTGGAGCGGCACTGCCTAGAAAATAGGATCGGTTTGCCATATCCGGACCCAGGAACACAAATACCTACTCCAGGGGCATTTGCTGCGGCCGGTGGGCGAACCCCGGCAGACCACGGCCAGCTTTCTGCCATGACCATGGAATTTGGGGTGGAATTCACGTGAAAGGAGAAAGTAGCGACGTCATTTCCAGGAGACCCAGGGTCTGTCACTATGGCTCCGGCTACGCTCTCCTATATGAGAGACTGGCAGCCCGGCAAAGCAAATGTTGGGAGAACGATACCCTTTGTTGACTCGAGGAATGCCCAAGTGAATGCTGTCATCAGCATACCAAGATCAGCTACGTTCTACATCCACAAACACGCCTATTGAGAGCTTCTTCAATATCGAGACTTTGCCGCCGTCTAGGGTATTGTTCTCTAGGTCTGAAGTGACAAAAATGAAGCAGTATCAATTGTCTTGATCTTAGGAAACCTCGGGATTGATAGTAATACTGTATTCTTTAAAAAGCTTCTCAAGTTAGAGACAGGGCGCACATGGCGCCGTCAATGCTACAGCTGGTTGTTCAAGACCGGAAACCCGGCAGTGGACATATTTGTCATTGTGATATTTCTTGCTGACACACCATTCGACCCAAACCCAGTTGATTCAAAAACTCCACCTTCGCCGTGCAATCCGACCGTTCGATGATCTCTCTCATCATCCAGAAGTAACGGCAGAGCTTATCATATAAAATCAGAACTCCTGGTGCTTCCCTGCCCTCGGGTTTTGTGCCCTTCCTATTGCTTGCTGACGCTCGCTCTGTGCTGGTATTTGCCGCCTTTCAAAGCTCATCAATGATGTGTTCAACTTGAATTGTTGACTCTGGGTATTTCCAATGCTCTTATCTCCCCAACCCTTCTTATTTGCTTTTGCTGATTGCTCTTGGTTATGTAAAAGACTCGTGAGAACGCTGTCTCCTGCGGTCGGTTTCAGCGGCTCTCGGTCCCCCCGGAGCTAAGAGCCCTGGTGTGTTGGTCCCCTGCAGTATGAGCATGCGTTCATCGTGCGGATCTGGCGCTATCGCTTCGATCACGTCCAGCGCCCTGTCGCAGAGCATCACTATAACTTGGGATCGGAGGCCCCTCGGTCTGGGCCGTGTTGCTCCTGCTGCGCGGCGTCACAGTCACCGACGATGCTCCTCTGCTTCTCGAAATTCGTATCAAGGGTGTGTGCTCGCTTTCCGAACTGTTTCGTCGGCTCCCAGCATCCGATGATGGAGGGCTGCTGTAGTCAGGGGGCGGTTGATTCGGCTCCTGTAGGCCCAGCCCGGCCGCGGAATGCATCGTGGTTCCACCAGCAGTACCGGCAGCAGCACTGCTAGGCTCGCCGCCGTCATCGTTGGGCACCAGCTGGGCGAGCGAGATGTCAGTGGGACTCCGAGCAGGGCCGGGACTTGTCGGAGAAAGCACCCTAAAGTTTCCAGACCGTGTTCGGCCATGGCCATGTTGTGGCTCAAGGCCCGACTGATGGTGTGGTCTGAAGTATGTCTGAACAGATGGGTTGTTGCCCTGACCCTGGGCTTGCGACCCAGTATAACTGTCTTTCCTGCCAGCCTCTAGCAGTATGCTGCCGGCTTCGGAACCATACGGGGGTGGGGGTGCCAGCGACCCGGTCATAGGTGCGAGACCCCATTTCTTCACATTAGCTTCGATGAAAACGAATCCAGCCTGGCCGAAGTTGACGTGGACAGTTGCGGGTCCGTTGGCGCCGACAGCGGGGAAGAAATTTTGGTTCTTCATTCCGTGGCATACATCGTCCAGCTTCTTGCCGTTACGAGTGAAGAAAATGCAACCTGTTCTGGGACGGTACCCGCAGCCAATGACATCGCCTTGGACAATCTGTGGCCCGTAAGGTGTGTGGTTGAAGGGCTGATTGAGACGCCTGAAGCCGTTCGAGAAATAGGCAGCTGAGTGCTTGTGGAAGCCTGTCACAAAGTTAGCGACTGGGAGGAATTCTTCATGGGAGATATTGCCTCATAGACATACCTGGTAGCCTAAAAAGCGGATACGGCTTTGTAGCCATGCCGATAGCAACGAGGGTCGCCTCGGGCTTCTCGTACACCTTGGCCTCCCAATAATATACCTCGTTCTGCTTCGGCACGGGTAGGTTCGTCATGACAGTACATTCGGAGTCGAAGAACTCTATCTCTGTGCGGCCCTCCACGAAGCAGTTGGCGATCTCGAGTTCCGGCTCGAACTCCCATGCCGAAACGCCCTTCTCTTGTATGGCCAGATACTGCGAAAGGGAAATGTCGGTTTGGACGGACTCGGGAGGATTGGCCGTGATGAATGCTATCTTTCTGTTAGCACGGGCGGCCCACTTGCGAGATTAGAAATGATGCAACGCACCTTTGGCTCTCAGATACTCTGTCCGTTGCATATCATCCATGACCTCCAGCGCCTCGGCCTCCTCCTTAGCAAATGCCTGCTCGTCATCATATTCACCGGGCCTTCCGATCCGGTCGAGCAAGATGCGGCCGGAGTTTGTGTATTTGAAGAAGTAGATGATCACGAAGATGAAACCTATCAGCACGGCCGACCCGAGCGACGACAGAAGGCCGATAAGGACGCCATTGAGGGCGTCTGGTGCGCGGTTAGGCGGCATCTCGAGGTTCCTTTTCGTGCGATGGCAATCGAATTCAAGATGTGGGTTGGGTTCGCGGTTGATCGGGTCCCGAGAAGTTGCTTCAAGGGTGGCGTCGCCGCCGTGACGCAACCATTCGATAAGAGACTCGCTATGCAGGAGGGATAAGGTGTGTGAGGGGATAGCAGCAAACAAGTGTGTGCTTGGCGGACAGCCGGCGTCGAGAGATGAAATGAAAAACAAGAATTGACGCAGTCGCAGTTGCAGAAAGAGATGGATTGTGTGGGAGTGAGTGGCGTGGTCCGCTTCTTGACGTTCAAAGCGGGCGGGACAAAGTGTGATGCGTCGGACGGACGGTCGGTCGGTTGTTCTGGGTGTGGTCGTGCCCGCTGGCGCTGGGGGCACTGGGGCACACTGGGGCTCTGTGGGCTTGGCCGGCTGGGTGGTTGGCTGGTCGGCCAGGCAGGATTGGTTCGGCAGGGTCTGGATTAAGAGGGACCTCAGCTGCAGGCTAGCGCAGCAGTGCAACGTCGAAGCAGTGTGGAGTCTGGGTCTGAGGTTGGGTTTGAGATCGGGCGCGTTACGGAATTGGGAGCGGCAACGAGTCGCTGTCCACCAAGAAAGGCGCGGCTCGGGTATCCTAGGACAAGTGAGAAGAAAAGAGAGAAGATGCAGGCAGGTATGAAGTCAAGACGGCCCGCTTTACAAAAAGATGTGGGATTGCGGGTGTGAGGGTGATGATGAGGAGAAAGTCGTGGAGGGTTCCAAGGTTGGAGAAGCAGTGTGCC
Organism: Diaporthe ampelina; assembly: GCA_023522825.1. NCBI lineage: Eukaryota > Fungi > Ascomycota > Sordariomycetes > Diaporthales > Diaporthaceae > Diaporthe > Diaporthe ampelina. The sequence continues at coordinate 100,938 of JAMFTM010000153.1, forward strand.
TGTCTCGAGTCTGCCCATGTTGGATACGGACAGGCGGGTGGGTCATGATTTGACTGCGGTCCTCCTCCTCCTGCCTTTGACTGCGGGTGAGCCAGCCAGCCTGCCAGCGCACTGCTTTGGTGACCTGGGTTGTCAGGGTGTCTGGGCCGGTGGCCAAGGAGACGCCTGCCTCAGACCTCAGAGACGCCCTTGCCCATGTACTGAGTGGGCCGCCACTTCCGTTCTGTGTGCCCGCATGAGTCCCGCTGTTAGGCGAGAGGTATCACGGGACACTACGACACTAGCACAAGACAGCCTCCGGTTACTTCAGGGTGGTGTGCCAAGACGACAGTGACGCGCTGCTCCTGCGAGGTGGATCTCCAGACATCAGCTTGATCAGCCCGAAGCTCCCTTGCCTAGGTACGTACATGGGCACACACCCGCCCTGCCAGCCCTGCCTGCTTGCTCACCTTGGCCCGGGCTCCCTGGCCTGGGATTGGGATGGCTGTGGTGTTCAGGACCACCTCGTACGCAGGGACAGTCACAGCAACTAACTCTAGTAAATGCTCAAGAGGGCATCAAAGCACGTGTGCTCGCAATAGGAGCGTCTAATATCAGGGAGCAATGACGACTCACACTCATGCGCCGTCATTTCACCATGGCCGTCGACCGCACAGCCCACTCCCTAGCACCAGCGCAGTTCATGCCCGGTCCATGCTGTGGTCTTCTCCCTCGCACCACCCGTTTCTGCCCGCATGAACCCCCACCGCCCTAGCAGCGGGTCTGACGACCACGGCCTCGACAAACTGGACGGCTCCCACGGCCAGGTTTCATCAGCCGCAGCCTGTTTCGTGAGTCGTGTACACTGGCTGCGCTGTGCTGCGTTCCACCCGCAAATACGACACCCCATCTCTGTGGTATCAGTGGGAGTCGGCTGAGGGCAGAATAATCCAGCCCTGGAACATCGAGGCCCGCCCGCCACTATAATTAACCCCCATCCATCCACACGGCCCATCAACCATCTTACCCGCTGGCTGCCCGTCTTGCATCTGCTTGGTCTTGTTTCTTTTGCCGCCCAGGCAAAGTATGAGCTGCCGTGCAGGACCGGAAGGGGCCGCCGCTGTGCCTGGCCGCCTCCCTTTGCTAATAATACATTTAAGCTTATGCCTCCCGGCCTGTCACCTCAAGTCCTGCCAATTTCACCCGGCTATTGACTCCCGTAGATCTCAATACAAACAAGTTTCGAGCATCTCGACTACCCGTCACAGTTGTCTGTCAGACTGCACAATCACAGCCGAGACAGCGATCGACCGGCTTCGTCTCCTGCATCCTGTCAATCACGTGAAATGCCCAACAAACGAAAGGCCGCCAGGATATCAGATTATGGTGATGATCAAGCCCGCAGCCGACAACTCTTCTCGCGCACCCTCGACTGTGCATCCCTTTCTGGCTCCAATGCCAATGGTCTTTCCTGACCGTAGACCATTACCGGGACTATGGCCGCCTCACGCGCAGGTCCTTTGAGGCTTGGCCCTGCACGACTTCCATCTTCACCAGACCGCTAGCCTCGCGCAGACCGGACTCCTGCAGAGTTGTTGCATCCCCAGTCACAACTTGACACTTGCATGGTATGGTAGCACTATCGAGTAGTTCCTCCCACAGCACGTTGAGCAATGCTCTCAACTGGCTGAGCCTTCAGTACATGGAAGTACACTTTTAAAAACTGCCTGAAACGTCACTCCTGCTGCTCAAGATATCGCACTCGTCGAGGGTTGTCTGACCCGTGGTCGAAGCTGCGGCCGTCGTTACCGCTACCACAGAACACGTAGTTCACGATTCCATGTACACATACGTATATACACCCAAGATGCGTACGAGCCCACGGTAAACAACAAGACAAAGGTAGAAGGAAGACACTACAACATTCCGGTGCCTGAGGCAGATAGGACAAGAGTAGTATGTTTACAGATAGAAAATCACAGTTAAGGTCATTCGATGGTGGCCAAATACACCAAATTCTATGGCGGTCTGCATGCTGAATTGTTGCAACTCAAGAATGGACACAAAAGCTCTCGTGCCTAACCACGCACGTGATTACCATGACACCACCACAGATTCGAAAATAACGACGTATAATGGCAGAGCCCCCGGAGCTTATTCCTGTCTACGTGATCGCCGTTCCATTAAGAGATTCTTCATAGAATATTATGCCATAGAGGTGATCTGTGTAGGGGGCTCGGCTGTTTTGAGTACCAAGGTCGTTTATCGTCAATGCTGTGACTGCGTGGCAGACATACGAGCAAAGCTTGTCCAGGCGAACGTCGGTAACCTTGACCCCCCGCGCCACCGTTGTTCGTCAAGGCTGTCACGTGTTGAATGATCAGGATAGCTGCAGCACCAGTAACTATAGCAAATAAAATACGCGAGGTTGTATTGGTGGGCTACTCGAATCGCTCTGTCAGTTTATTGATGACGCTCACCCAATTTGACCGCCTAAAGACTTGATTTTCCATTATCCTCGACCAAAGACATGTAGCTCCACACGTTTCTCATCTCATTCAACGACGACCAAGGTCGCCAGGATCGAACCATTCAGGGCGCAGATGACCGTGCAGTAGCCCGGGAGCTGGCTGTAGTTGCCCGCGGGTTGGTCACGTAATTTTCCAACTCTAGACCGTGAACACTGCTCGTGGCCTGATCCCACAAGGGACGGAGGAATGTTTGAATCGTGCATGCACAGGAAACAGAGTACCTTCCGTTGCCGCGCTAGACTTATCGGGATGTCAGATTCCGTGCCATCAGGACGACCCCAGCAATACTGAACCCATCAAAGGGGTGCGCTGGTCGAGGGCTGAGGATGCCTCGCGCAGACATTTCACGGTAGAGTGTGCCGACCAATACCGCGTTGCATCCTTCTTCGCAACTATTCCGGGTGGTGAGGTACCGAAGAAGGTCGTGCAAACCGTCGAACAACACGCCAACAGTGCGCACTCTGACGCGCTCGATTTCCTCTGCAGAAGCCATTAGACAAGCATCTCGATTTGCTGACATGGACAAACTGACCGATTAGGCCCTCTGGGAATGGCAGTTCCAAAGACTGAAGCGGTTCTCTGGTCTGCTGCATGGCTTGGTATGTCAAGTGGCAACATGGAGCCAGGTGGGAGTTGCTCCTTCCTAAACACCAGAACATCATGACATCGATAACAATTCTTCCTGGTATGTACTGTACAGTACCTCCAAAGATACACCTGTCAACCAACCCCCATGCGAGAAACATTTCTTCGGATCGTGTAGTAATAGAGAAAGCCCCGCTCGTCGTTGCCCTTTCGCTCCACTCTAGGATGACTCCTCGCTACGCTTAACGATGTCAAACAGATCTGTTTGTCTTGGAAATTACAAACGGCGGGCTGCAAAAATTCCAGTAAGTTTGACGTTAAACTGAGCAATGTTGGCTGTTCGGTGCGCAACGACGCTGCTAGGTTCTCATTTCGGAAGAGCCTTAAATGGCATTTGCTTTGAGGTTTCTAGTGAGATCGGATCACATTGAATACTGTCTATAGAAGGAAATTCGCATGTGCTGGGCAGGCACCGATCACTCTAGAATGATCTCGAAAATGTCAGCCAGGTTCAGGGATCGGTCTTTCTCTTTGAATTCTTTGAATTCTTTACATTATATTCACAATGCTGCTCAGTTTCCCCGGCTAATAAACGCCGCGAATGTTGTATACCCAAGCCAGGCTGATCCGCCCGACGACACAAAGGAGATGTACCGGTCCTGCAAATAATCCTCTTCCCAGCCCATCTCTCTTCCGTATCCTTTGCCCTCGTCACCCATACGCACCCATCCGTGCTTCCGTAAATGAACAGGTATCCACAACAGCTAGAAACTGGGTGCATTCTCTCGTAAAGTAGCATTCGTAAACCATCACAATGATATCCCATCATCACACCCCTGCGCGTGGTGCCTTCTCCGAAGGAGCGCCCATGACATACCTCAACAGCGAGAGGACCTACCTCTCCCGCCTGTACCCAGCACCGCCCCTACGCTTCCTCTTCTCCTCAGCATAGTCCCTCACGTCCGTGCCAGCGACAGACGAGCCGGCACCCGAGTCAGAGATCCCGGGGATGATGTGGCGGTACGACTTGGTGCCCACCTCGCTGCCGACGTCGCTCTCGGCCCAGCTGCCGGGGATCCTAGACTCGACGTCCTCGCTGGGTCCGTAGCTGCTGGGTGCCATTGGCGTGTCCTCGTCGACGCGGTTGTTCTGCTGCCAGGAAAAGTTGCGCCTGTGAGATGAAGACGCACCCGCCGCAGAGGAGGCGGCGGCAGCGCGGCCCCTCTCCTGTAGCTTCTTGGCCTCGGCACGGATGCGCTCCGCCTCGCGTGAGTCGCGCTTGTCGGCGGTGGAGTAGACCTTGCGGATGCCGCTGGACTTCTTGGGCTTCTCTGGGGTGGTGGTGGGCGTGCGCTCGCGGTGGCTGATGAGCTCCGAGGTGACGGTGCTCTCGGTGTAGCCGCCCCTGGACGACTCCGTCGGGTTTGTCGAGCCATCCCACTGGCTGGAGTCGCTCTCCTTGTTGATACCGCCCACGCGAGCGGGCTTCTCGTGCCGGTAGTTGCGGAGGTACTGCTCGGCCTCGGCCTCGGCGTCCTCGTCGATGACGCCGCCGTCTTCGGCTACCTTGCGGGCACGCTTGCGCTCCTTACTGCGCTTAAGCTCTTCCTTCTCGCGGCGCTTCTCCTCGCGGCGCTTTTCCCTGTCGCGCTCCTTTTGCTCGCGCTTCTTGCGCCTCTTCTCCCGCCCGACATAGTCACTCACGCCGCCAGTTATGCCGGTAATGCCCGTCGTCCCGCTGACGACAGTGGTGGCGTCCTCTGTGCTACCATCGTCGACATCCTTATACACACTGCCGCCGCCGAGGTCGGTCTCAGTGGTGGCTCCCGACAAGGTAGTGCCGTTCGGGCCCTTGCGACGCAGTACAGTAGACTTGTAGTCGTCCCAATCGTTCTCCTTGAAGTAGAAACCGCCATTCTTGGCGTGGAAAAAGAACCAGATGCCGACTATAACGAAGGCGGCGGGTATCAGACCGAATAAAATAAAGAGAAACTTCTGGTTGAACTGTTCGGGGTGGATGATGCCGGACTCGGGGTCGGGCCGGTTGTTAGCTGCCTCATCGCGGGCGAGCAGTAGGGACCGTGCGGCGACAGGTCCAAGTCTCGCGATGCTGTCGCTGAGGTCGGCTGGTGCCATGTTGTCTGTGGTGGAAGCAGGCCCGCCTCACACTGGAATTTAGGAGTGGGTTGGAAGGGTTGACATATGAATGGACTCTGGCTGGTATTGGCTGGCGGACCAGCCAAGGTCGGACGGCGTGCAGAGTCGATCAGCACAGATGATGTGCTTCTGTCTCTGCTGCTTGTCCTGCTGATGTTCCCGTGTAAACTGTCGTGTGTTGGCTTGTGTCTTTACTCCACGACAAATAGTGGCGTGGATTGGTCGTCGATGGGTCAATTAGTTAACCGACCGACAGAAGGAAAGATAGGTTATGGTTAGATGGATGGACGGTGTCAGAGGCAGGCGGTCTCTGAAGATTCAATACGGTGCAGGCTGTGAGAGGTGGTTGCTGTGGGCGGGTGGTTTTGTTCCTGTGGAAACGCGATGGCTGGGGAAAAGCGGTGGTTGGGACAGGCCACCCCTGCACCCTGCCGCAGCAACGCTCCTTCCAAGCAAGAACAGGAACCCATGGATGGACAGCCTTGTTTACATGCACAGCAGGCAGCCCTTGCTAATAATGTCATAAATACCTACGACTTGGGCATGATCCTGTTGCATCCGTCGTCCACAGTCAAACCAGGATGTGTAAGTGATTAAGACTGCGTGTGGTTGTTGATGGAGACAGTCAACAACCGACGTCATCGCCTCGGGTATTGGCGAGACAACCCGCGCTGACGGTCCTAACCCTGGCCTAAGTCCCATTTACACTTACCCATCCGGCCCCCACGTTTCCCATCCTGACAGCCTGACTGCCCTGACAGCTGGGAATGGGGGGCCCGTCCCGAGCAACCGACCGATTCAAGACTGAACCCGAGAACAGAACACCCTTACCCGTCTCGCACCACCACCCATGAAGGGGGGTGTCGCGTTATCAATCGCCCAACCCTTTCAACCCTGTGAGACTCGAGACAAGAGACGAGACTGCTGCCGGAGAACAGCTCCAGTGGGTTAGGAGAGTCAGTCAGTCAGCTCAGCTCAGGGCTGTGGCCACGGTTATTGGTTGGCTGCCCTTCGAGAGGCGCCGAGTGAGCTGCGGACATGTGGCATGGCATTTCTCGAAATAAATGGCTCAGTCTCTTTCCCCTGCCAGCCTGGGATTAGCACTGCATACGAGATGCTGGCACACTCACAGTACCGTTGTACCGTACAACACAAGAATCTCCAATCACCTGCTAACTGGATGCCGAAATGCCAACAACGAACCCAGTCTGCACCAACACGAGCGAAAGCTGCCGCCTGTTTCAGGCCTGTGTCAACCACGCATCGTGGCGCCGAGGTCCCTACCAACGACAGCATTGCACCCCCAGGTGAGGGAGGAAGCCCGGGTATCGCAAACCAGGTCTCTGGACGGGAAAAGAAATCAAGCGGAGCTCCGCTGCTTGTCCCAGAGTCCGATCCCAGATTCTAGAATGCCATCCTTCGCAGAGTGAATGGCGAAACCCCGGCTGGCTTCTACCTGTGATTATTTTGAGTAACAAGACGCACTGCACTCCGGACGAAACCCCCGAGCCCAGGGCTGTCATGGAAGAAACATGGCCTTCTTGTTTCGGGTTACCTCCATCGTGGGGCATAGGGCAAACGTAGACAAAATGCACGACATCGGTGGGGTCCGCGGCAGAGAATTGACGGACTCGCGCTGACGGGCTACACGGGGAGACGGGGAGACGGGGCCACCGTTCCGGTACGAGCCCAGCCAGTCTATGGTACTCGGTGCCACTTTTCGCATGAACCAGAACCGTCTGTGCAAGTAGTTCTTTCAGCCGGAGCAGTACCTTCCCTCTGGTACCCTTCGCGAGCATCGGTAGGTGGCCGGTAAGAATGGTATATAATATCCTCTGCTATATCATTGTTACACATCTTAGGAGATGTTGTCCGGGCTGCCTCAATCCAGTCGCCTTCCCCGTCAAGTATCAACCCCGGAACAGCAATTTGTTCCAGACATTGCCCGGCGTAGATGGCGAGAAGTACCCATAGACCCCGAAAGATCCGCCGTCGCTTGTGCTGAGACTCACAACTTTCCGGAGGTCCTGTCCCTCTCCATCTCACGAGCTCAGACCAAACCCGAAATGGTGCATGGTAGATTTGACAGGTCTCAAAAAGCCATAAATAGAAAAGTAATATATGTCTGGAAGAAGAACTCTGATGATAGCGCTACAATATGAAACAGGTAGGTAGCCACGTAGATGTCTCCGTTCCCCGCCTGCGCCCAAAGACACGGCCAGCGCAAGAGAAAAGCCTGCTTTCCAGTGCCCTCATCGTACAACGTATACACAAGCCGGGCCCGGCCAGAGCGCGGTCGTCCGCCCACATGAACACTTTGAGGATACACATCCAGTGCACAGGAAACACAAGTGTTAGCAATGACAAAAGGCGACAGGCGGTGTATGACAAAACGGGAAGGGGTATCTCTCTCCGCTCAGTAACCTTTTGACGCTCTTTTCCCAAGGCAATAAAATCAGAAGAGGGAGATCGCTGTCCAAAAAATGGTAATATTCCGGCGCCACCCGCCGACGTCAGTCGGCCGGGGCCGGATGACTGAGAAGAGATGTACCATGGGCTGTCGCAGCCCATCAGTACGGAAATCAGAAACCATCGCTCGCTTGAATCATCCAATTGGATCTTGAATCATCAGGCCGGTATTGGACAATCCCACAAAACATCAGAAGAAAACCGTTCCTCATCCCATTGGTCGTCATCGTTTTTTTCATCATCGTCGTCGTCGTCATCATCAACATCGTGTCCTTCGTGTGCGTCATACAGCTTGTCGTTGTACCCGAGGCGCCTCTAGACATTATATGGGTAGGGGTGGGGAGAGTATGGCGCATGTGCCATCGGAATGTATGGGTTCCCGTAGTAGTCAACCTGCGGATGGGGCGGAGGAGCTGGAGTGGCGTGGTGCGCAAAGGCGCGCGAATGCGACCCTGCCCGCGAGCCGGCACGGATCCGCGCTTGGGGCCGTTCGAACCTGGCAGTGCGGATGTCGTCAGCGTACGCCGAGGAGGCGTTGTCGCTCCCCCCTCGCGAGTTCCTCTCGCTGCCGTTGGTGCGGATTGCGATCTCGGCCCCGTCCTCAATGTTCAGCTGCGCGCCGCCAATGGTAAGAGAACCCATGCCCTTGACGAATATAGTCATGTCGTCCGCATCCATGCTGTTCCTTGAGGCTGCGGGGCGCCCGTAGCCACTTCCTCCCTTGCTGCCTGAGCTCTTGGTGCTCTTGCTTGGGGTCTTGGTGATGCGCCGGAGAGTGTCGGCCGTGAGAGAGTTCGTTGGCCCGTCCACCTCGTCCTGGTACTGCAATGCCGACTTGTACTTGTCCTCGATCTCTCGCTCCGTCGACTGCCTGCGGGCCCCGTAGTGGGAATTCCGTCGACCCAGTCGACCCGCTCTGCCTGCCACTTCAGCGTAGCCGTGTCCCATATCGTACATCGTGTCAGAGTCGATGCTTGGGCGACGGGCTGCGTGGGGGTAGCGCTCGGCTGGGGAGACACCACTGTAGAGAGAGTCGTCGCCGTCAAGGGAATCGTCGTCTACAAACAGTGATCCGACAGATCCAATCGAACGCCTCTTCGGGGCGGAGGCGCAAAGGACGATGCCTGAGGGCGCGATGTGTTGGGCCGCGGCGGAGGAGGCATACGGATGCGATCCGCATCTTGCCTGGTAGATCTCCTCCGGCTCAGTGACGGCCGCCGTATCACGACACCACCTTCCTCAGGGTCCTCGTACTCTGGGCTGTAGTCAATGACATGATGGCGTCCCATGGCAGACCGCGGGCGATGGGGATCGAAGCGGGCTGCCAACGCATCCTGGCTATTAATGTAGTCTATTGGCGGCTGAACAAACTGCTGCTGCGGCGGTGGGAAAGGGGACTGGAACGGTGGGGCACTTGGTGGTGGTGGATAGGGCGCCGGTGGAGGGAAAGATCCCCCCAGGATAGGATTAGGGTGTTGCCAGTACCTGGCATTGGAGGGTGGTGGCTTGGACGGCTGGCCATAATAGCTGTTTGGTCGCGGGCCTGTGGTGTACCCCCTCGGTCGTGACGAGGTGGCCGCAGCAGTAAGGATGGGACTAGTCGCGCCAGGACTGATGCCATAGTAGGTGGACTGGTCCTGGGACTTCCTCGCTGTAGAGGTGTGCAGGTTGGGGAGGGTCCTGGATGACCTGGCGCTGGGCCTAGCAGTAGGAGTCGCATGCGTGACTGTTTTCTTGCTCGAGGGCTTGTCCTTGTCCCTTGGTTTGGTCTTGGGCTTTCTGGAATCTTGCCTCAGCGGGCTGCTGGGGTGGGTGGTAGAGTCGGAGTCGGTGTGAAGATAGGTGGGGTTTGGAGACGACGACGACGACGACCCCCTGGTCTGCGTCCTGTTCCTGGTCCGCGAGACGTTGGCAGCTTCTTTGATGCCAGGCGGCGCGGCGGAGACATATGTCTTGGAGTCCTCGATAGGATTATCATCATCATCAGCGGCCTCCATATAGGTCCGCGTGTCAACGCTGGTTGCCATGATCGGTGGGCAGGCTTTACCGGTGCAGACTGCTTAGAGTATCCCTGGCCGAGTCATGGATGAGGTTTGTATTGGGTCGGGCCTAGTAGCACTCCGTCGTCTATGTTCACTGCTTGTCTCGGTAGTGGTGGCTCAATCGCTGGGGCAGTGCGGCTCCGGTGTGAGTAATCGTTAGGCCAAGTCGGGACGGGACAGCGAGCCAAAGACGGTCGGGTCATCCGAGTGGAGCCGTGTGGGA